>WAAG01030579.1:0-25149 GCA_013390105.1 Tichodroma muraria
GCTACACAGTTAGATGGAAAGATAAATCAGCTGTTACCCTTCACAGGTCAGTGTCTTTCCATGATTCCAACTCATTATATTCAGATATTTCTTTATATACACGCTATGTTTTTAATGGATTTAATTGAAACAAATATTCACAGCTTGGTCTATTTTGTAAAAAAACCAACAACCCTTTATTATGATCTACTTCAGCTGAAGAAAAAGTATATTAAGAGGATTTATCTGTTTGTATAGATAAACAGATTTTATCTATACAAAATACATATACATATACAATACCTGTTTGTATAGGCTGTTATTTATCAACTTACAGACATTGCATACACAGTCCTAAATCTTCAGTGCTGGAAATTTTTAGTTCTGTAATTGTCACTATGTATTGGATTTTTTTTGGTTAGTACATAGATTTACTGCTTTAATGGCCGTCCTCCACCCATTTTAAAGCAAGTGCACATAAATGTTGACAAAATTCACTGTAACATGTTGCTCAGCACTGTGGGAAAGTCCTGCAATTGCTTTGGTGGCTGTTCCTTTTAAGGCTGTAAAGGTTGTTTTCACACTGTGTGAATTTTGTCATGAAATAATTGAACTTTTGAATATAGCTATAACATTATGATGAGAGATATATTTAAGGTATTTGTCCTAAGTTAATTGATGACTTTCATCACTTAAACCACAGAGGTGTCTTGGACCTGGAACTTCTGTGACCTGTTCCTGTAAACTCTTGATAATGTTTTAGTACTGATTTTGTGTTTTTAACCATCTGATTCTAAACTGCTCTACTTAGTAAACCTCTGTTTACTAAGGTAAACTGTTAGGTACTTTAGTTACCTCTGCTGGTAGAAGCATGAGCCGTATATGATGGGACTTGGGTAAATAAGTAGATGAAATATATTGTCTTAATTTTTAAGCATCTGCCTTTTCCCTCTTAGACTAACATGGTCATTCCTCTGGACTATTTTTTGGATTATCCAAATCAGTGTCTGCATCTCAAGAGTATTCATAGCAACACATTTCCCTCATCAAGTTGTTCTTGGAGTATTTGCTGGTAATGCTGCTATTTTTTCTTTCCTTTTTAACCTATATGCAAATTTTTTTAAAAAAATGAGAGAAGACAAGAAATTTTTAGTAGTTGGACTCAGCTTGCAGCCCCAGTGGTGTTCTCCACTCTCTGGAAAATCAGGGATTTGATAATAGTTCGAAGGTAAAATTTGTGAGGTAGAACGTACCTGCTGCCTGTGTAATTCACAGTGGGGTGAGCCCTTGTCCACCTGCCAGTTGATGCTGACTGTATTGTGTCCACACTGCCTCAGCCTAGCTCTGACTGCTTTGTACTGGCTGCATCTGATCTTTAACTGTGCTGCCTGTGTGAAAGAGATCAGAGAGGAAGTTGCTCCTACATGGCTCTGACCTTTCCTCTCAGGAGCAAGTTATTTGGGTCACTTCAAATGGTGTCCAGGTGCAAAATGACACGTGTACAATGTGGCCAAACACAGAGACCTGGGGCAAAATAGAAAAAAAGGTAAATAGCAGGACAAACTGCCCTGGGTGATTTAAGGTGCTAAAGTACATTTTTCAGAGTTACTTAAGCATATTATAAATTGGTATTCAGGGAGTCCAAAGTATGAGCAGTTTCTCTGGTATCTGTCTGATTTTAAGGAGGGTGACCAGTGCATTGAGCAGGGGCTTTCTGCTCATGTTCTCTTTCATGGATGCAGTGCAGCCTGGGCAGCCCTGGCTAACAGCTTTCCCTCTTCACAACCAGGATAAAATGAGTACGAGAGAAGATAAGTGTGTTCTGTCTCTTTTCCTTCAACACTCAAAGCCTGTGTGGGAACTGGTGTTGAATTCTGCATTGCTGGAGCCAGTCTTTGAGTGAGGGACTCTTTTGGAAAAAGAATGTTCCAGTTTACATCTAATATTTGATAGGTTGTCATCTGGGAGATGCAGTCAGGCTTTAAGGTATGCCTCATATCAAAACCATGCAGTGCTTGGTAATTAATTTTTTTTTTTTTTCCCAAAGCGTGGCAGTTTTGAGTGGGAGTAAAGGCTTTGTAATGTACTGCAAAAATGGTAAATTGTGTGTGTATATATATATGTATAGACACACACGTAGGTATTTATTACATAGATACTTTCTTCTGTCTTAAAAGTCAAAATTTTCAGGGACAATGTAGAAAATGCTTCTTCAAAGTATAAGTGTGTTGTTCCCTGTAACACTGAGTTTCTAATCCGCAGGCATTCTTGTGGCAGAAGCATTTGAGCATACCCCTTCTATTCAGACAGCAAGCTTGAGAATGTACATCAAGACAAACTTGTTTCTTTTCATCTTTGCCCTTGGCTTTTATCTGTCCCTCAAGCTTCTTGACATTGACTTGCTATGGTCTGTTCCAAAGGCCAAGAAATGGTGTGCCAACCCAGACTGGATAAACATTGACACAACTCCATTTGCTGGACTGGTGAGGAACTTAGGTGCACTCTTTGGTTTAGGTCTTGGAATTAATTCTGAAATGTTCATCACGAGCTGCAAAGGTAAAAATAGCTGCAAGACAAGTTTCCGCATATTGTGTATAGCTGCTTCTTTAGCTACGCTGCAGCTGTATAATTTTGTTAAGATACCCACTCATACTGAGTATTTGTTCTACATTCTCTCTTTTTGTAAGAGCGCAGCTATGCCTCTGACTGTAGTTGCCTTGGTTCCGTACTGTGTCCACTCGTTAATGAGGACAACTGAAAAGAAACTTAATTAGGTAAGGTTTCAAAATGGTTAGCAATGTGAGGATGGATGTGAACTGTTCAAGAACCCTCTGCAAAGGCAGTTTTGCTATTTCATTTAAACCAAGGGGATGCCACTGCATCTTTGATGTATTCCTGGTAACTAACCAGTACATCCAAAATCAGTACATTCAAGAATGACTTGGGCAGCTCAGAAATATTAGTTGCTGATCTTATTGCTAGAAATATTGCAAGCGCACTGCAGTATGGTTAGAAATGGCCCAATACTCTGGGTGATAACAAAGTTTTAAAGTATAGTCAACCATCTTTATTTAGCTATATGGTGGTCTTTTAGTTCTGTCCATCTCTAGCTAGATAAACCTTCAAGCATCAGTTGTACATAGTTATACTCGATATTTCATTTTTTTATATATAAATACTGTGTGTTAAACTGCTACATAATGGTGTGACAGTATCACACCACCTACGGCTGTACCCAGGCACTGTGAAAAAGGCCAGCATAGTTATAAACAAAGCTTTAGATTTAATTTATTGAGCTTCCTGAGCAAACCAGCTTCTGATTAAGTCAGATGAGAAAAAAAAGTGTATTTCCATTGGACTCTATAGAATATATTTTTCCATTACTGTGTGGTTTTTGTCATTTTTACTTTTTGAAAGTGGTCACATGGATCATGAATGATACAGATCACACCTTCCGTGGGGAAAGTGCATAAACATGGTACAAAAAATCTTCGGGTTCTGTACATCTAGACAGAGTAACAAATGAAAAAAGTTGTCAATAATGAAATTATCTCAGTGTATGACCTCAAGAATATTGTTCATGCTCCTGTATTGCAAAGGTAATTCTCTGCTAATTCTCTCAGATCAATGGTCACAAGCCCGAATCACTGTTAGAAGTTGTATAAATCATGAAAATATGGTTGCAGACTGTCACTTCAAGTTCATAGTCTTGTCAGCTTTGTTTAACTAAGCACACAAGTGACATACGTTGAACATATGTTTGCTATATAAAATGGATGTTCTAAATAGGCAAAGGGGAGTACTTTCTATTTTATTCATTATTTGGTATCTGTGGTTGTATAGTCCCTTTCAGTGAACAATGTTTAAGCAATATTTTGCTGGTATCATCCCGTAATACTAAATATATAAGCTATATATATATATATATATAGCCTTAGTATGCAAGGCTGTAATATGGGTAATGAGGGCTGCATATGTATCATCTGAAAGCAATAAGGCTTAGAAGATGTAAACATGGTATTGCTTCTAGACTCCAATTACGTAGGAGATAATTGAAAGAATCTTATTTAATTGGGTAAACAAGGTGAATAGTTTGGTGTTGGCCTTTGGGAATGAGCAAGATACAAATTACAGAAGCAAATCTGAAACAGACATCCTTAAGTAAGAGCCTAGTTAGACTACCATGACTTAAGAAAATTAGTCATCTGCTTTTAACAATCTGAGGAGTATTCTGCTTTGTGCATCTCCTGATATCTTTCTAATGGTTCTAACTTTTTTTCCCACAGCAGCTGACCTGAAACCACTCTTTTTTATTATTGTGACTCCTTAAGCAAAATTACTAAGTTAATGGGACTAGACACAAACAATGAAGAACAAAGACAGCTATGACAAAGATTACAGCTGTGTTCAAGTTGCTGTGTGCTTTGTTACTCCTTACCAGTGAGATGTCCTACAGAGGCACTGCAGTGGTGTTCTGTTCCTGGCTCCTCCTAGCCCGCAGCAGGGATTGACACACCATGTAGTGTCACCTGCAATCCAATCCCTTTGCTTAGCTACCGGAGGTTTCTGTGATCAATTGGTTGTCAACAGCAGGTAGGAACAAAGTGGCAGGAGGTGGCATCCAAGAATGAGCAACTGTTTACATAGCGAGCGTATTCTGTTGGAGTAGCACCCTTCCCAACATTTAGCTCTTGGTGTTTCCCAGCTGCCTGAAAAGAGGATGATGTTGCATTGAAGAGCAGCAGCACTACCCCCCAGCTTGGGCGGTGGCCCTGTGTTCCAGCAGGGAGACAGCAGGCTCCTGTGCAGGCAGGGGCTGGTGTCCTTGAGATGGCCTTCTGAGCAGCTCTGTCCTGAACAGCAAACCCTTGTCACAGACACGATACTTGCTGGCTGCTGCAAGATACTCATGTGCTTAGCTGAAGGGTAAAAGAAGAAATGCTAGAGCACAAGAGCCAGTAAAAAAATACAATTTATTGGTTTAATTTGGGTCACAAAGGTATTGTCCTTTAGGAAAAAGAATTATGAAATAAGTATATATATATTTATTGTAATTTTTAATGAAGAGTTATTCTTTTTCTGTGGCCTTAAATAATAATATTAATTAAATATCATATACTATGTCTGCAGGTTATTGATAGTCACTCTGTCAATAGTTTCAGTCCTGAGCCATCAAACTACTTATTGCTCTGAAATGTAAAAAGGCTAAAAAGATTAAAGCAAATAATGCAGCTTTTTCTCTTACTTTTCAGTTAAGATTTAAAATACAGACTTCCTTAGAGAAATAGCCATTTCAGTGCTGGCTGTGTGAGTTCAATAGGGTATGTGGCAGTGATTCTGTTAATGGAGTTGTATAAAACTTGAAATTGGGTTTTGCTGCCTAACATTAAGGGATGTATCCTAATAAACTTTTTACCCTTACAGCTCTATCTAAGTACTGTTACTGTTGCAGTATTTTATAAGAAATGGTGTGACTTAAAGTGAGTGGAAACCTGCCTGCCTACCCCCTCGCCCAGCCCAGGTGAAGATTTTATTTTAGGACATGGAGAATGACTTTTCCAGTTAATACTCTGTTGTTTAAAATCAATATTTAAATATTGAAACTGTAGTCTATACTTTCTTTCTAGCTGCTTTTCTCCAAGATCCCAGTCACTAAGGGAAACAGTCCTGTTATGCTGCAGACAATAGCCATAACATATTTCAGTGAAACTTGTGGTAGATCTTATAATAAACTGTGACAGATAAAAGCTTCTCTCAAAAGAAGCTTCTTCCTGACCTTTTTCATTTCTGAATATATCGTTGCTCTGTTTATCAACTCTATTTAATACAAAGAGCTAATTATGCCTGGTTTTAATACCTTCACTCATGATTGTCTTACCTTCTGAAAAAAAGAACATTTCCATCACCATTTCAATAGAAGTGGTTTAAATAACTGATGATTAACCATAGAATTTTACATTAATTTAAGCAAGGCATTTATTCCTATTCAAAAATCTTTTTGACAGCTGATTAGAGTGATGAGTTAGGTGGAGAGTGGTAGGCTAGGAAATGATCCTCACCAGCTTCTGTTCCTTACCTTGGTTGCTTTCCTTACTTTTGTGGAGCTGCCTTCTTTGTCAGTACTGCCTGGTTTGTTGCAGGGGTACGGCTGTGTGAGTGCTGCAGGTGCACGCAGGGGAAGCCCAGCCTCCCCCAAGAGCACCGCTGCCCTGTGGGGTGCGATGGGTGGAGGAGTGGGGCTTCTGCATGCACAGGAAGGGCCTCTGCTGCAACCGTCGGCAGCCCAAACGCTGGGACAGATTTGATCCCTTCAGATGTGCAGCATCATTTGAGGGGTTGTTTTCACTCATTCAGTTCACCTAGAGAAAGGGCAGTTTCCAGAACACCAGTGTCTTCCTTGATTGCTAGTTGAGGCATAACAAGACTGTGCAGTCTGACTGCAGCTAGTGGCAATTCCCCAGATCACCAGAAAAGATCTTTCCAGTTTCAGGGCTTTTTCCCTTACCGGTGGGCTAAGCTACTTCCTGAATGCATCAGCCTGTGCTTAGTGCCTTGCATGTGCTTGACAAGTGTGGTTGATGCAGACAGCTACGTACATTCAGGGTTCCACAGACCTCACTGTATTGTAGAGCACTCACTCTGTAAGAACAGTGGAGCACCAACACGTACCTACGACAAAGTATTTGCTTACAGAAATCTTTCAAATTTAGAACCACAGTAATTCAGCTAATCGGGGCTCCGGTAGTAACAAGCTTCCAGTAGGCTCCTTCCATGGCCATCAGTTCCTCATGAGTGCCCCTTTCGATGATGAGTCCTTGTGACATCACGGCGATGATGTCGGCGTTCTGGATGGTGGACAAGCGGTGGGCGATGACAATGCAGGTGCGCCCTTCTCTGGCTCTATCCAGTGCTGCCTGCACAGTCTGAAGGCAACAGACAAAGTGTCAGAATAAAAATGTGCAGATTGAACAGGGCTCAGAGCTGGAGGAACCCAATTGCCTCAGGTTAATTAACCATATTGTGCAACACTTGGGATAGTGGGACTAAATCAGAGGTTCTGATATTGATGTGCTTAGCTGTGTCATTTTAGCTGGTCTGTTTATTAGCAGTACAAACAAGGGACAGCTAAACATAGACAGAGGTAGGAATTAAGGAAGGACTTTACTCTGCTGACATTCTAAATGTCAACTGAATGCTTTGAAATCCAGGCAATTTCTGAGAAAGTGCTGCCTCTCATTGGTAGTTTAAGAGCACTTGGGGCTGGTTGCTTTTTCTTACAGCTGTACCTCCTGCACTTCTTGGGAAGATGATTAAAGGTGAAAGTGCTGAATTCACCATGTGGAATAACATGCAATCATGTAGCCGAGTATGTTGGCGTATCTATAGAACAGAAAAGGTATTGTATGTTGTAGGCCATTGTGTTAACATTCCCTTATTGATTATCACTACACATTTACCTTTTCGCTCTCTGTGTCTAAGGCAGATGTAGCTTCATCCAGTAATAAAATTTTCGGGTCTCGTATGATGGCCCTTGCTATGGCAATGCGTTGCTTTTGCCCTCGAGACAACTGGGATCCCTGAGCCCCAACATTAGTTTCATATTTCTGAAAAATATACAAAAGGAGTATTTTATTCAGGTGTAAGTAAACACGCCAGTACACAGCCTGAAGGAAAAGCAGGAGAGAGGCAAGAAAGCCGGTCAATGCTGACCACTTGCAGAACCTGGGAATGCAGGAACAACATACAGCAGTAAACGTGTTTGTGGTGAGGTTGCTGTGCATTGTCTGCACATGGCCCTGAGGCCTGGGCAGCACGATGATGAGCCTGGAAGGAAAACGTAGCAGCAAGATGTTGGCTGATTTGTCTGAGGCAAAAAGAATTCTCCCTGCCCTTGATTTGGTAGAAGAGGCTAAAAGTGATTTAAGGGCTTTCTAGAAAAGTCCTTGTTTGGGTCCCTAAATTGTATCCATACCTTATATGTTAGTTTTATATTTATATTATTTCAGTGCATTTAAATACTTCTTAAGTGTACAAGAGCAGCCAGCTTCAAATATTTTTGTCTAAGTATCATGTCCTATTCACAAGGCAGACCTCCCACAGCTGGGAAGAGGATTTATGTATTTGCATATTGTGTAAGAATTCAGTAATAACTCACACCTGGACTCTAGGAACACAGCAAATGGTCACAGCCCCATCTTTGCTCCTACTGTCACAGCTGTAAAGGGACATAAAAGTGCATGCATGTAGCAGCTTTAACTGGTTTCGGGGCAACTCCTGCTGCAGTGAACACTGCACAGCCAAGGCCTCGTGGGTACTTACGTTAGGCAGAGACATGACAAAATCATGCAGTTGAGCCTTCTGGGCTGCTTCTATGACTTTTTCCATCGTCGCCTCTTTTGTGTTACTGCCATATTTGATATTATCAGCAATGCTGCAGTCAAATAGCACAGGCTCCTGTGACACTATTCCAATTTTTGATCTAAGAAACTGCACATTTACGTTCTTAGAGTCATGTCCATCTATTAACTACGAGGAAATGGGAAAAAACTTGAAACATCATTAGAAAACAACAGCTTGCAATACCCAAATAGCTTATAATAAAACTAAATGATTTAACCATATCATTAAAACACAAACACAGCTGATTTAAAGTGATTGGTTGCTTATCTCTGACTCCTTTGTGCATGATGTGTATTTCGTGGTATGGCTTTGATCCATACCACAAAATACACTAGCCCATTTGCTCAACATGAGTCCTAGTGAACTATTTAATTGCTTAAGGTTTGGCACATGCTTTATTGCCTTCCTGACATAGTGATCACCACATAGTTTTTTTCCAGAGAAAGAAAACTCGATCTAGATGGGTAAGTATTTATGTTAGGAAAACATATAAAAGCTTTTTAAGCTATCACTAATTGAAGAACTGGAAGTTAAATCTAGACAAGTTTCTAGATAGGCTCTTTGTTGCTCCATTCAGACTTGATTTTGCTTGTGCTCTCACAGTGTACAGCACACATTTGTATGTTTCATATAGGAGCTACCAAGGCAAATGCCTATGGCCTACATAATGCATGAGAGTGCACCTGAGACCTGTAGTTCTCTGGTCTTGTCTGAATATGTCTGATAATAGTTGGGAACTGTCCAAATAGTCCACATCTGTCCTTCTGAGAAGGAGATGAAGCCTCAAACTGCACATGTATGAGCCACCACTGCTAGGCTGCACAGTAGGACAAAGGGAGAAGGCCCTTGGAGTATTGCTGAAAAGCAGAGCATAGAAACCACATTTTCTTTGCTTACCACACTTCCTTTCTCAGGGTCATAGAAACGCTCCAGAAGTTGGACACTGGTGCTCTTACCACAGCCACTACTTCCAACAAATGCCAAAGTCTGTCCAGGCTTAACAGATATAGAGAGTCCTTTCAGGACCTGAATATCAGGCCGAGAAGGGTATGTGAATTTACAGTTAAGAAATTCAATGCTTCCCTTGAAATCGTCCTGATGAAGAGAAAAAGGAGAAAGATGTTACAGTGAGCTTGAGCTCAACCCTGAATTGTAAAGTACAAGACAACTCTTCCTCAGATCCATTTTTGCATCTTTTTCCTGAAATACAACATTTGTACTTATGAAATTATCTCAGGAAAAGAGAGAAAACCATACTGGAATAGCTGTCCTGTTAGTCATAATGCTATTTCTCTGCTTACACTTCCCTGGACAGCACTTGTCAGAGGCATAAATTAGAAATGGCATTGCCTTGCAAATGGGCACATTTTAATATAGACACTGTGTATAAAATAAATAATTTCAATTTTCTGGGTCTGACTTTTCAGTTCATCAGAAACTGAGCATTTTCATTTTGTCTGACTCAACAATTCTTTGCCTATTCATGCACACCCCACACCAGTTTGATGTGAATGGAAAAACCTCCATTATAAAACAGCAATAGTCTGGTTTGTCGTGAACTGTAAAGCAGGAAATAAGAGCTTCCTAATGGCCGACTTTATACTACTCTTTCTGTCTAGTACAGAGCTTGCTTCCAGAAAAGACAAATAAAAATTTTACAGTCAGCATAACCTTCTTGTAAAGCACAGATCCTCATTGACTCCTAAATCATTAGTGCAACATCCATGCCTGTAGTGAGCTGACCCACATCACAAATTACGCATCTCCACTCACCCATTTTTCCCCTTTTTCACTGTAAACATTGATTTTAGGAAGCCGATCTACCAGTTGAAAAAAGCGTGCAGCAGATGTTTTGGCTTTGGCATAGTTTGGGGTATAGGAAGAAGCTTTTCCCAGAGCTGTTCCACTGGTGACAATAGCAGAGATGACCCTGTGGGGAAGGGGGACACGGTCATTTCTGGGAAGCTATCAGGAAACTGAACACCACACCGAGTCCAGAACTTCCAGAGACCTGTTTGTGGCTCTGGCCAGGCTCTCACCTGAACACAAAGCTGTAATGGAGTCCTTCAGTGTCAACGAGAAATCCCCCGTATCGGTAAGAGACGGAATTGGCAATGAACACAATGCTCTGGGCAAAGCCAAAGCAGAGTCCATACACGTGTGCTTTTTTGATGGCAGCTCTGTAGGGCATATCCAGGTGCTTCTCAAAATCGTCAATAAACATTTTTTCTTTTCCTATCCCAGCTACTGTTCTGATGTTAGAGAGAGCTTCACTGGCAATCTGGAAGAGGAAAAAAAAAAAAAAATCTCCTAATTTTTACTTGGAAAAGCAGAGTGTGGTCTCACAAGTGCATGATTCTTTCGTGAACTCAGAACACTGATGCAATATATAAATTCATTCAGACATGATACAGACTGGCCCAAACATCAGACAGCCCAAAGAGAACCTTTCCTACAAGCAATTATCTACTGATTTCCGTGAGAGCAATGCTCTGCCTGCTCCACTGGAGCTGTTACTGTTACTGTAAGCACTCTTAGGGAATCAGGAACATGCTTTCACTTGTGACTTATTTCACATAATGTGAATAAATGTGACACCCACAAAAGGAAAGATTTTTTTAGGAACTTCTTTGGTTGCATGGATTTATTAATTAAATATTTTTATTTCAATTGTTTTGTGTTACTTTTAGCAATAGTGAAAGAGTTAAAAGGGAAAGCATCCCCAACTTCCATTTTGTAAATTGAATCCACTTGAATTTACTAAGTTTCCTCACCTGTTCACCCTCCCTCCCTTTCTAATGTTCAAAAGGCTGATGAAATGGAACATGTAAATATTTAGTGAAGCAATTTCCAAGATTTTTACCTTGTACATAGGCAAAGAGTAGGCAAATGCTTGTCTATGCAGATAGAAAAATGCAACGCAGGAAATTATGATATAATCCCCACAGAAACTTGTGTGGAACTTCTATTAACTGTAGGCTTCATATTGTAATTTATTGCAGTCACAATTTGGGTTTATGTCCCAAAAAAAGCGTACCACAATTTCATCTGCAGAAGTAAGTTCACAGTTTGTTTGGTCCTAATTTCAGCCTTTTAATCTCAAATAATTTTATTAGGAAATTGTTTTAAAATGCTGTAGTTTGTTGGACTTTGATAGTAGATTCATAATGTAACACATTCCTTTGGAAAGCAAGTGTGGTATTATAGCTTGTGAATGTGTTCAGCATGTAGGAAAAGATCTGAATGTAGACAATCAGAAATCCAATTTCAGGTTGTTGTTTTTTTTCTGGCCAAAATTGAGAGTCAATGTCTTGCATTATCATTCAATGTGAAGGAGCGGATAATAGGTACTGTAAACTGGATTGTGCAGACTTTTCCCATGTTTAGCATGGCTGATGAGCAATCAGTTTGGAAGAACTCAGTGTTCTTAGCATTTGGATGCAGTGCTGGCAAATAAATTAGAAAATAACACCAGACACAATCAATCATCACCAAAACTGCTGAAGCATTGAGTGTCTTCTTCATCACAGCCTCTGGGTTGTTCTATTGAGTAAGAGCTGTTGCCTTGACTGATTAGTGAAGTTTCTCTCCTTGTCAAGAAGCATTTTGATTTAAGACTTTTGTAAATAACCATTCTGGGTGTGGGCAATTGGTCAGGTCCCAATTCTTAAGATGGGAAGGGGTAAGAGCTTAATTCTTTAGTTGGTATGACCCACCAAAGGAACAACTGTACTCTCTAAAATTCACGTACTGATTTGTGGTTCAGTGCCAGATTCTCAAGTGCGAGCATTTCTAGGTGAACAAGTATCCCTGCATTCTGAGGACAACTTAATCACAGGGCATCAGCAAAGGGGTGTTTAGATAAAACCCAACAAAGGTGAACTGGACTACTGTGACCTGTACCACTTCAGTCCAGTAACTTTTGCAAGGTCAGTCACATTCCATGCAGCAAGTGCTTTTGCAGTTAGGGAGTTCCCAATGCTGTTTCAATGGTTTAACAAGCTGAAATATTGCAGCTTATTCACAAAGCATTGCCAGTTTTCATGACATTTGCATTACTGATGGTCCCTAAAGGCTGATTTTTCATCTACCCGTGACTGCAAATATAAATTAATCTTTAAACAGCATTACCCGTCCAGTAGCTTCCAATGCTTTCTTGTCCTGCGAGGCAAATCCTGTCAGCATTTTAGCCTGCACAGCTCCAGATAAAGCCAAAAATGGCAGAAAACACATTATTACCAAACTCAGTTTCCAGCTGAAGTAGAAGGCAATGATCATGGCCACCCCAATGTTAGTAAAGGAATTGACAATCATTCCTATCTGCGATCCAGTTGCCTTTGAAGAAAAGAAACAGACATGATTGATTTGTACTTCAAGAACAAATTAAACAAATCTTCCTATAAAGCTTTAGAAAACTGTAAATTAAAATAACATAAGCCACTAACAGCTACTGACTGCAGTGGAATTTAACCAGTCTGGATATGCTGTTTCAAATTGGATCAAAAGGAGGACTGCAAATGTCCAATATTCCTTGATCCACCAAATTTTCCGTTGAGAATTCAGAAGATTGTTTCTACTGATTGCGAGAAAGATAATCTAACTATTGAAATCTGTTGCCTTGGTTCCCTGGAGAATCACTCATCTGAATACATTGTTTAGCCTCTACATTTATCCATGTAGATATAAATAATCAACAGGACCATTTTCTAACTTAGCTATTAACAACAAAGCCTCAGCTGTGCTAAAATCAGTAAGGGACATCACTGAAAAGGCATGAAACAAAGTTGCATTTCTGCCTATCCCTTTATTAAGGAAAAAAAATAAATACAGCTTTGACATCATCATTATTGAATGCATTTGTCTGCTCCTTATGTACTTCAACAACGCTATTCTTTCTCATAGACTTACTTACTCAAAAGTAATTTTCTTTCATTGCACTAAACAGCGCCCTCAATAGGAACTATATTGCTATATATTAGAATAAAAATGTGCATTCGATATCCTTGATGATTTTCAGTCAAATTCATTTGCAGGGTATGAACTTGGCAGCACAAAATGCTCATGATCTCCTCCTCCTCTGACCTGCAGCAAGGTCTGTGTCAGGCAGTGAAAGGTGCAGGGCACTGCTGCGCAGGTAGCTCTGGTCCCCCTCACCCCTTGCAAGCTGTGGGTTGCATGGCTGTGCCTCCCTCACTGCTGTGTTTCAAACAAAGATGTCCCTTAGGAGGCTATTAAATGGTTCAGTCAGAGGTTTACAAGTTTTATTTATTTCAATTAAAAGATATCCTGTAAGTGCCTGTGAGGTTTGCAGCAAGTTTCTCTGATTCTGTAGAAATTGCTGCTGACAGGGGTTTTGGAAACCTCTTCTCTAAAACCCCTGTTAATAGTTTCTTAAAACTAGCATACAATCTTCAGTCAAGCTGAAACATGACAATTTTTGCAACAAAAGAAATCTGTACATCTCCTTCCTTGTTTCTAGAAAATTGCTTGCATTGTAGCCCAGCAAAATGGTATCTTGACTCACTTCTCCCAAAGGATCAGTTCAGATAGGAAACATATATAGCTCAGCATGATTTAACCCTCAGCCACTAAGGAACACAATGCATGCAATTAGTGTCTCACTTTCCAGAACACTGAAACTGGCTGCAGGATTCCCAGCTGGAGCACCAGCCAGTACTGCAGATTGGTTTTTCAAGTGGGTTGTCAGTTTAGATCAAAATTGCCACAACACACACAATACCATGCTGGAAAATGGAAAACATGGTTATCAATGACTGTCACTAACGTACTATTTTGACATGTTTTTGAAATAAACACTTTAACATTGTGGCAAAAAGCTAATTTGTCTACAGAAAAATAAAAAAAAATCAAACTTCTGCGCTGGGTGTTCCTTCCCATTCCATTGTTGGTTGGTATTTTATTGATTTTTGAGTTCTTGTTTGTACTTTTAAGATATCAGTACCGTATACTACTGGTGGTTCCACAGTGGCAGTCTGTGATGAATAGAAATAGCTTAATTGGCTTACCAAGAACTGATCTACACTGATCTGGCTGGTTGCATGGTAGCTAATTTCTGTGACAACGTGCCAAAACAGGCCTTCAATCAGTGCCTATAGTAAAATGATTCATAAGGTGCCAGGTCTTACCCCTTGGACCTGTGAGGCGTCTGTTGCAAGTCTGGTAGTCAAAGCACCAGGGCTGTTCTTCCGGTCATCAAACCAACCAATGTCTTGCCCAAGCATAGCCTGGAAACCAATCTTCCTTAACCGTCTTGTAAGCAGCTCACCAGACTTGGCAAAGGTGTATCCCTGCGGTACATGAGAATCAATAAAAACTGTACAGAGAGAGATACCCACCGAGAAAGGGTGCAAAACCAAAAATACGTATTGCTGTATTGGACTGCTATTACCTGTAGAAACTGTGTGAAAAATGAAAGCACTCCGACTAAGACAAAGAGCACACAGACACCATTGATCTGGTTTTTTTGGTTTTCTTCATCAAGAATGGAGAAGGTCTTTGAAAAGAAATAAATAGAAATGTCAGTTTTGCTGTGTGTGGTGTTTGTTCTTGACTCCCGATTGCCAAGTGCAGAAACCCATCCTACAGCCAAAGCCCAAACACAGAGTTCTCCCTCACTCCCTGCGGAGCTCCGATTCCTTATTTTTCCTAAGGTGAGCCTGGATTAAAACATAATGGGTTTTACTCCTGTTAACCAACAAGTTCAGTATACTCGGTGTCTGCACGCACTGCTCCTATTTGTGGCCTACCCCTGGTTGCAATTAACCACCCACCCCCCACTGCAAACAATGATAACCAGAGAATAGCAATGTAAGAAACAGCATAGCAACAATGCAACAGTGTGGCAGCATCTTACCTCCTCTGCTCTGGGCCAGTTGCAGCTTTGTTGGGCTGTACAAAATAAAGCCTGTAAATAACTATACCCAGTGTGACCCTGTGCATGACATTACAGATGCTGTAGTTGCCATAGGTCGGCTCCAAGAGGAGCCCACTGTTTTCCTGAAGAAGGGTGGGTACAAGCCATTCAGCATACTGCTCGGCACTTGAGAAAAAGCATTAGTGCTTAAAGGGGAGCCCCTCCACCCCATTCAGTACCAGTCTCCATGATATATTCATTTTTTAATGTCTGGTCTTTTTTAACACCTGCCAACGTTGTGGGCTGCTGCTGAAGAGGTGGTCCAAATTTATCCTTTAGCGATTCCGTTCAATCAGAGAAGATTACCTATCTGAAGTTCTTTATCTGAACTATTTCTGTTGATTCCAGATAGAGGTCAAAGCTCACATTTGTACTTCTCCACTAATCCTAAAATAATGCTCACTGGATTTCACCAGGCAGAATTACTATAAACGGTCTAATCTCTCAGTCTTATCTGCAAGATATTTTATTATTATCTGTAAGACTTTATTATTAAAAATAACTTAGGCATTCAACTTCTGCCTATGTCAAAACCAGCCTAAATTCTTCTAGATGAGTATTTAACAGTAGAAAGTGAAGGAATTTTCATTACAGCTACAAAATTACATGAAAATAAACTCAAGTACTAGTCTTAAAAGGTCAACCCATATTGTTCTTTGTTTGAAATGAGCCGTACCTCTGTGTAACAGAAAGGAATTAGAGCATGAATTTAAGAAAAAGAAATAGCTGTTCTCTAGCAGGAATTTCACTTCAAGTATTTTAACTTTGTACATCAGTCCCTTGGCAACAAAATAAATCCTGAAGATTCCAAAACAATAATAGCATAACGGCCCTAAGTGTTTCAAGCTAAGAGCTGTTCCAACACCGCGCTGTCTTATCAGTAGCAAGTATATTACTGTCTTAGATGAATCTTTGTTTTAAAGAAAAAAAATCAGCAGGTCTGTTTTAATTTGTCATAGTAAGAAAAAAACATACAATGATCTGCAGTTGCTCCTGTCCCCTTAATGAAATCCACCATAATTCTGTAATTCATGTTTGATCCCAAACTGAACAGGCTGTTGAGCAGATTTCATCTGTCTTTGTAAGTTATGTATCTAGGAGCGATACCACTGTTTTGGTTTTGTTTTGGGGTTTTTGTTTGTATTGTTTTAATTTTGTTGGGGACTTTTTCTGTCAGAAATATTTCAGTTAAATACTTGGACAGAATGATATACGAGGTGTACTCATAAACTGTGTCCCATGAGGATTCTAGATTTTACAATTGCTGTGGTATTGTGATGGTATTTTCTGTGTCATCATGGTGTGCAATATCTAGACATGAAAGGGAAAGTGGAGTTCATAATAGTGGTCATGCTAGAAGCAGAGCTAGCCTAAAACATAACCAGGGGAATAACTTAACAACTCCTTATTGTGGCTATTCATGTTGATGTCATGCAATTGCAGTGCTGTGGTATTTTTCTGTATGAAAAAATGTCAGCAAGATCTCTGTTGAAATTAACAGGAATTTTTATGAGTACAACTAGTAAACAGTATGATAAACACAGTATATGATGGATCTTGGTAAATATGTAGTTGTGAACTGGGATGAAAAACACTCCTCTCCAGAGAAACTGATGTTTTTTTCACAAATGCTGGCATGGGCAGAAGTATACTAAGTGGATCAACAGGGCCTGGAACATCCTTTACTCTCCTGCTCACGGGATCTTACTTAACAAATGTGACACTGCAAGTAAATGTGATTCAAAGTCCTAAGTAACTTCCCAGAGAAAAATGTCTAAGCCGAAGCAATACCCCCAAAAAAACAAACAATAGAAGAAGGTCAGACTTTCTTCTGATAGGTTGCTGGCACTGCTCTTAGAATTCTTTTGTACCAGGACCTCAAATGCTGGGTCATTCATTCATTCATTCATTCGCTTTTTTGTGCCTGTGAGGTTTTTGACCTCCAGTATCTGTCTACCTTTTAGGGCATATATTTTTGCACCCATATGTATCTACCATGACCTATGCAAGTGAGTGGGAAGCACATGTTTTATCCTACATCAGATGGGTACCAAAACAACAAAAAAAAGTGGCATTCCCATTTTGTTCCAAGTAAATATGTCGTTATTTTACTTTATGAGATACAGCATGAACAGATGGGTTTTCTCTAGCCTAATTCTTGAAAATTTAGGACACTTTTCTAGGCACCAGTTAGAGCAGCACTGAATATCTTCAGGCAGCCCTCCAGTTTCCCACCAACTTGGCAAGCATTTCCCAAGAAAGCTTTTACACAAGAGGGGAAGCATCCTTTTTCTATCACTGCAAGTTTTTGAAGAAATAAACGCTCGTTGCTAAACTCGACAAGTTTCAAGAGAGGCGGTGGATTTTGATAATATTGTATCTTTTAGTGAATGTTAAGATTTAAAGCATATTCCTACTTCCTGCTTCCAAACCTGTTGATGCAAGCCTACTCTTTGCTGGTGGCTGTGAACCCAGGTACAATTATCTACCTCTCCCTGGGCATTCTGCAGGGAGCAGCAACAAAAAAGTGCCTGAAATACGTAAACAAAAAAGTGAAGTATATTTTAGATCTGATCCAAAGCTTTCTCAAAGGCTTGCCAAGCCTGTACAGTAAAATTCTGCAGAGAATGACCTTTGCATGTGTCTCTCTCCACTGTACCTGCATGTAAGGTATGTTTTGTCTCATCTAAAATAAACTGTATGCAAGTATAGAAACCCATTCCCAACAGTTCCTGGAAAATGAACAAAAGAGATATTGAAGAATACATGACAAATGCTGATAAGCTTACCCCTTCAAAGAGCTCTAATGATGGTTTGATAAACATCTCTACTGAATAATTGTTTATAGGCAAGAAGGTTAACCCCATTTACTTGATGAGATCTAAAGATTTGTGAAAACATGTCAAGTTGTGCATCATGTATTCACTTCCCTTTGTTTCAGAACTAAAATACACTTTAAAATGTTACCATGACATACCCCAAGAATCTGACTGAATAACAAAGCATACAGTGGATTGACGGCTCCATTCACAGCTGCTGCCAGAGATCCAAGCACCAGGTATGGCCATTCAGAGGCATTGTATTTCAAAATTCTAGTAAATGGTACAGGCTTGGCATCTTCCTCCACAACAGATTCCTAAAAAAACAGGTTGGCATTCTGAAGTAAATGCACTCCGTCAGTGATGCACTCCCTTTGACAGTGAGATAAAATAGCAAGCCTAGTCTGTTAAACTAGTGGCCCAAACAGCTGCTCCAGCTTTGGACAGGAGGGGTAGAGATGGCTGCTGTCTGGAGCTATTTTGTGGCCCTAATAAGTCAAGTTTACTTGACAAAAGGGTAATTATTTATTATTTATTACTTAATTAACAAAAGGGTTAAATAAACAACTACCTTTACCATGCCTGGGGAAAAAGAGAGAGATTCATACCTTTTGCAGCTCTGATTTTTCCAGCTGCAGAGGTTATTTACAGCCAGTTAAGATTTTCTGCCACTGAAACTCAGGATATTCCCTTTCAGCTGTGTCCAAAGTGTGATGAAATACCTAGTGCCAAAACTTAGATTTCCTCCTCACAGGAAGGAATTCAGATTTTTTTTTTTTTTCAGGGATTCAGAAAGCAGATTTTTCTGTCACTCATTCAATCTCTTAAATATTATTTTAAGTATTGTGAGTGACCACACTGATCAGACTGCATCAAATTAACATGTATGTGATATAATTCAAACAAGAGAGATTTCAGAGTGATAGCTGGATTCAGGCTTTTGACGTGGTAATTATTCCTCCTTTCTGTGAAACATCCTCAGACTATATGCTGAATTCCCATAATTATGCCCAGTAAGGGCAGAATATTCATTATCAAATTGTAACTTATCCTGCAGTTGGATTTGTGCAGAATTTTTGTAACACTTATGTGTTCAGCCGTGCTCATCTCCCTCAATTCATATGACTAGAAACAGCCAGACAGAAGAGACACTGTGAAGACCTATCTTTTGGAAATATGCAGGGAGGAGTGGGTGGAAACATCTTGTATTTTCTTTTTTTTCTGAGCTGGTGCCAGAGTGACAGCACTCAAGCCTCTATTTATCCACAGAACAGGCTTGGCAATAGCAAGAAGGGTAACTTCTATCTGCTGCTCTCTGCACTGAACAACTGCAGCCATGCAAATTGATGCAGGAGCTTGATAGGCAGTTTGGAAACCCACTGTGCATATTCCTACACATTCTGTGTAATTTTAAGGCATGCTGGCCTTTATTTTCTATGCCAGTTGATTGCATGAGGACACTGACAGTGAAAGGATTCTGGGTTAGGTTGCAGTGAGGGCGCCTCTCTGCTCAAGTCTCCAGATGATTTGTAGATGAAAGTGAATATATTCTTTACTGAACAGGATGCAATGCCATTTGTATCACTGAGTGCCCATTAATTACATTTCACAGACTGAGCAGTTTGCTTTTTGTCACTTAATTCAGCTTTTATGAATGTATGTTTTTCAACTAAATCTACAACATATATCAATTTACTAACAGGTAGAGAGCAAATAGCAAAATTTCTCTGCTAGAAATTTTATATGGACCAATAATCAAAACAGCCATCAAAATGCAGCCTAGGGTTTACACAGAGATAAGAATTGAAGCTGTCCTTTTGTTTAAGGAGAGAAAAGGATCAAGCCAAGATGTACCTGCCAAGAACTTCTAAGCTACAAGCACATAGCTACAGGTGATCATTAACGAGTAATATAACCTATTCAGTAGAAAATTTCATAACAAACTTTTGGACCTGACCTTTTTTGCTTTTCCATCATCTTCTCCATAAGAAGGCATAAGATAGGTAGACTCTGCAGGATCTCCTCCAATAGACAGTGGAGGATCAGGGACCACATTAGAGAGCTGGGATCTTGAGCGCTGCCGAAGTGAAGCTCTGCAAAGAGAACAGAAATGGCCTGTTCTGTACAGCTTAGTAAAAACAATAATTGCTTGCAAAGCAGGTACAATTTTCATATCAACTAAATCAGAATGCATTGAAGCAATTCATAGGAATCCTACAGACTTTTTCTTTCTTGAATATGTTCTCTCAACTTCTTGGGAAGAAAATATCTCACCAACAAATACTTTTCAAAATCATACTGCACTCACACCACTCAGACATTGTCTTAGATGAACCACGTACTGCGTATTTGTTAAGTAAAACTGTGATGTGTCCTACATTTGCACAAATTATTAAGACACCAAGTCAAATCACTGTTGCCACTACCAGTAATTCAGTCCAGCAAAACAGAGTGCTGAAACAAACCACCTCTCTCTCTGACAAAACATAACTCTGTAATGTAGGAGATGTATTCATTTGCACATGCCTGACATGGGCTTGCCTGGAAGAAACAGTTAGTGTCTAGCTACAAGACAGTCTGGCTGTAAAATGCTTTAACTTTCGTCAAGTGCAAGCCATAATAAAAATGTCCTTGTAGATTGCATTGATTCCTCAAGTAATTGCACAGCAAGTAATTTTTCAAATGACTGGACTGAAAGTGCATTATATATTCAACTAAGGCTGTATGTTGGTAATATCAAAACCAGAACATTAACAGAGTGGATCAAAATTGGAGAGAAGGTACTATGGATAGAAAGGACCAAAATTAAGAGCCTCGCTATTTATCCATGGACTTCAATTTGTAACATTATTACTCAAGCTATTTCTTTCCAAGAGAACTCTATCTCAGTAAAATGCTTGCAGCCCTTCAACCCTCTTTTACACAGCACACAGAAAAGTGATTTATTAGCACTATTGGGATTTTGGAAGGCTGGGATGAAGTAGAAATATTGAGAGTAGTCTGGAAACACTGAGATTTACAACCATTTTTAAGACTCACCGCAAACTGGCCTGATAGCTTCCCCTGCTGAATGACTGGACACTCTCAAGATTTGGCTCAACCACATTATTCTCTGCTGCTGTAAAATACAGTATACAGAGCTCTGAAGTTAGTGCTAAAATTGAATACAACCTAAGTGCACTGTGGCTCTGCAAAAAAGTGCATAGTCTTCAAGTTATAAATGCAGTTCTTCATAGAAGGCAAGGTGTGTAATATAACCTTGCTACTCAATCTACATATTTCACAAGTATTATATTTGTATTTGGCATGGTGAGGTTAACTGAATATTAGCCCAAGGACCATCTCGCTTCAGATGTGACTGTTAAAGCCTTTTTACCTATTTTAACTCTGCAATTGCTCTCTTATTTCAAAGATAATCATATGCAATGTGTGCTTCACAAAAATACAACAGATCATTCTATTAGACCTTAATTTCCAGAAGCTTTGATTCAAATCTGCCTCTAGTAAAACAAATAGGATTATTTCAGCATAGTCTGTAATATGCCTGAATTCCAAATGGAGCAGAACTGGACTTTTGGCACTCATTGGAGCTATAAAATGATGGATATTGCAGGTCAGAGCTAATGTCTCAGGGCAGACTTAGGAAGGTCCTTCAGTGCATATGCAGTAAAACCACTTTGGCCAGGGCTGTCAGTATATTATTTCTATGAATTATAAAATTCATCCATGAAAGCAGAAGAAATAAAAAGCAGCTACTAGCCCTTATTAAAAAAAAAAAAAAAAACCCAACATTAAAAATATGCATTTTGTGGTATTTTACATGATTTTATAAAAGAAAACAAAATGCTTACTTTCTGTTTCTTCCGTGTTAGGTGCTGTGTCTCCTTTGCTTTGTAAGGTCACCAGCATGAAATAAACCCCTTTCCTCTGCAAGAGTTCCTCGTGGGTTCCTCTCTCCACAGCCCTGCCGTGCTCGAAGCCGACGATGGCGTCGGCGGCTCTGACGGCTGACAGGCGGTGAGCGATGGAGATGGCCGTGCGCCCGAGGCGAGCCTGAGGGAGACACAAGGGCCCCACTCCCAGCACGGCGCTCCGAAAAGCCGGCAGCGAGCCGTGCAGTCTAAAGGCTCCTCAAACTAACCGGACTCCTCCTAGCGGGTTCAGCTCGCCTTGACTTGCGCCCCATGCACGGCCCACAGAGAAGCATCTGTTTCTGAGCAGAGGGAGCTATAGGTTTCTGTTGATGTCCCAATGTAGGAAAAGAACATTCTCAATCCATTATACTAAGGTTCTACTTGTACTTGTGAAACAGTTATTAAGAAACGCTTCTCACTGATTTGTTGCAATTCAGTACACACTCTGCAGAATGCATTATAAAAAATTTCTGCCCTTTCGAGTCTGATTTTTGCTATACTATAGCAAACCTTATGAAGTGCTTCTTGGACTATTGCTTCACTTTCATTATCCAGTGCCGACGTCGCCATATCCAGGAGCAGGATTTTGGGGTTTCGCACCAAAGCTCGAGCAATAGCTATCCTCTGTTTTTGACCTCCACTCATCTGGCTTCCACCCTCTCCAACATGAGTGTCAAATTGCTGTGTGAAGGAAAAAAGTGAAAATTAAACAGATAAGAAAAAAAAAACCTGTTAAGCTTCTGGTGAAGGTATTGGTAAAATGCCTCAGATTTGTCCTTGGAGTAGAATTTAACATTGTTGGTGCAGCAGATTCAAAGAGCATCTGGTGAAATAACCTTCTTCATAAAGTACACGATCATTTTTCCTGAACCAGGCTTTCAACCCCATACCAAAAGTATGCACTGGTTAAAAAGGTGAGATGTTCTGGTTCAGCTTGAAACAGCTATGTCAGCAAAGCTGAAATGGAGAGGAGTCACCCACTCTCCAGCAGGTGACTCACAAGCAAACTTTTCACAGAGCTGGCCTTGTCTGCTGATGGGCTGTGACTCATGAACACTGTGTCTGAGATTCATGGATACCATACTCCGGTGGCATCGGATTCAGGTAGACAGTTAAACACACAGAGCCTGGCATATCGGGAGACAGGATAATTATATTCACTTAGAGTTAAATCTTTTTTATTCCTCCATTTGCATGAAATAAATAGGGGCCTAAATTTAAACAGCCTTTCAGTGAATAGTTTCCTGGAAGCCTGGAAATGCATAGATGGAGGATAAAGACAATGTACGAATGTTTGTTAATGGCACTTGAATCATGTCAATAATATTCACTGTTGTAACATGTCATTTTCAGAAGCTACTTGGCAAAATAACTTTCTAGAAAAGTAGAGAGCTCGATACTATCCAATTTGGGCTTTGTAAGGAACGATGATTGAAGCCCTGTCATCATTAGGGAAGAAACTGGAGAAGGAACCTCCAGCTGGCTTACGGAGCTCGTACAAGGAGGTGAGGTACTGTGTACATCAGTACAGTCAGGAGACGTTAGAAATGCTAGCTAGTGAGAGGCTGGGCTCTACGTTGCTTTTTGCCAGAACAAAAACAGATCTCCAAAGCATGAAAAATACAGATTTTTAAATCATGCTGTGATTATTGCCATGATATTGAATGTTGTGTAAATGATTCCTGAGGAATTAATTTTTCTTGTGGTTGTATTTTGGGGCACAGTGGGGGGGAGGGGGACGGTGTGTGTTTGCTTTTGTAACTTGGTGGCATAAATGTAGTAAGACCTAAATAACTGTAGTCAAAGGAAAGGTTGTTGCCTAACTGTATTAATCTTCTGCCCTTCCACTTGAGCACAAAATGCTCCAGGCTAGCGGGGACAAAAGGACAAAACGATTCTTTTTTCTCATCAAATTCTGCAAACGTTTTCCAAGGCAGAGCATACCTGTGGTAAGTCCATGATGAAATTGTAGGCATTGGCCTGTTTGGCTGCTTTGATTATGTCTTCCATGGTAGCCTCATCCCGCCCGTAGCGAATGTTCTCTGCAATCGTGGTGGCAAAGAGCACTGGCTCTTGTTCGACTATGCCAATCTGTGAGCGCAGCCACTGGATATTCAGGGAACGAATGTCATGGCCATCCAGGGTAATCTACAGTTAGAGCATGGACAGAAAATTGGGAAAAAAATCAGTGACGTTATCCCCCAACTTCAGAGACAAAGAAAGACACAGTGGAAGTGAAGGGCTTGTGATGCTGTGTTTTCATGACCAGCATAAAAATCAGCTTTCAGATACAGAAGGTGGCAAAGCAGTGTCAGTAGTATTGACTCCTGGAGTTGTGCTCTTTCACTTCATTTCCCATTTGTGCTTGGCATCAGAAATAAAACCAGGTGAAAAGTAATAATCATGAAAGTGATGATTATGTTATTTACAGTAATTTTTTTCTTTGGTTTTTATATATTCAAGTACAGGTCAACATTTATGTGATTATGTGTTCTATTTGGTACAGGAAATACACATAAATGGAATGAGATTTTGAATAGATCTGATTCATATTCTTAGCCAAGCCATTACTAAATAGTAATTGCATATACTTAAGTGATACTATGGATTAATGCTTAAATGTTCAATGCTGTGTTTTCCAGAAAACATTTGTCACTCCTGAATTACCATTTCTATAGGTATAATTTTTACACAGATTTAGCACTGAATTTTTATTTTCTCTTAACAGTTTGTTCTTTCACATAATTGATTTTATAAGACAATTAAGCTCAACCTTATAAAAGAAATGTGTAGGAAGATATTCCACTCATTAAAAAAAAAATGGAGAAAAAAAAGAAGAAAGAAATGAAAGGGAAGTTAGTCTTCCGTCCCACCTTGGAGAAGAAACCACACCATTCTTTCAGTTTCTGGGGCCAGAGAAGCACATTCTAGGCTGGGACACTCACCATGCCATCGGTGGGGTCATAGAAACGCTGGATGAGCTGTATTGTTGTACTTTTTCCAGCTCCACTAGCACCTACAAAAGCTGTTGTCTCTCCTGCTTTAATCACCATATTAAGGTTATCCAAAATCTGGATAGAAAAAAAAAAAAAGCAGAATCTAT
>WAAG01030581.1:0-12629 GCA_013390105.1 Tichodroma muraria
TGGTTTGGTCTAAGTGATCTGGTATCTTTCTGAACTCTAAAAGATGCAGAGAACTGCTCCCTTCAGCTCCTCATATGCAAGCATTTGGCACACAGGGGTTTCTGACCATTGTGCTGCACATGAAAGGCACAAGCAACTCCTACCTACATCTAAGCTGCACTAGAAGACAAGTGCTCGGGCATAGGGCATGTTTATATTTATTCAGTTATTAATATAATTTCATATGTAAATGTTTGATGAATCTGACTGTGTATGTATTAAGATGACTGAATGGGTTTATTCTTGCTTAAAGGAAAACCACCAAATTTTAAGCTCCAGAAGGTATAATTAATAATATTTGTAGTCTGCAGTTAGGGTGTTCTGCACTGTGTTCTAACACAGGACATGAGTTTTGCTCCAAGGTATTTACAACTTAATGTTGCCACAAGGTAGTAAAATTTCTTTTTTTTCCTTTGCCTAATCTAATTTATTCTAGAGTCAGCTACACAGCTAAAGCCTGTAGCTGCCACCCCCAGACTAATACTTGAGCTAGACCACCTAAAAGCACTTCTCTTACACAAATACAAATGAGGACAAGTGCTAAGGATCCGTGTTTCCCAGTAGACAATACAGCCTTTGTTCAGTTGATACGTGCTTGAGTTTTGTTGGGTGTTTATTTTCCTCTGAAAGAGTGGTAGCAAAAGTACAGCCTTCCCATTTTTCTTTGGAGCCTGGGATCAGCAGACTGTTGAGTGTGATTTCTTGCCTTATCTAAACCTCTCAGTGATGGTCACTCGGGAGCAGACAGGCAATGCCACAGACGTTCCCAGACAGGAAAAAGTGGCCCCAGAGGAAAAGATTGAGCAGGTCTCTGTTTAAATGGAACTGACAACTTTGCTTAGGGAAAGATGTTTGTCCCTGTTTATGGACATGTCCTTTTCCCCCCTTACGATTCCCAGGACCAGCATTACATTTACTGTGTGTCTGACTGTCTGGTTAGGAGCCGGAGGTCATGTGTTCCTCAGGCAGCGGGGATGGGTGAGAAATAAATACACCAAGGCTGCTATTCACAAGGGAGTTGAGTCTTTTCCATAACATTTCCATTATCCTATTTAAAGTTTAATACCCCAATGACAGAAGTATCTCCTTTTATATCAATGGAGTACGGACTGTGTCTGTCCTAACCTGCACATGCACATACATTTTCACACGAACCCTCCTGAGGCTGCAAGAACAAAAATGCCAAAACCATTTTACTGGTATTTAAGTTACAAAGTGAAATCAATTGGTAATCAGCTGCTTGTACTGATTCACAAATTTGTTTTTCCAAGTTTTACATTCTTTTACTTGTCAGACAAGATAAAGACTATTATTTTTAAACAAAAATATTCTATAGACTTTTTTTTTTGCTATCAATATTTACATTTTCAGAACATCTAGCAGAAGTAAGAGAATCTTCAGCCAGAGTTTAATTTTAGAAAGGAAATATGGTATCATGCTTGAAGATTTTCTTAATCAGTTGGATTTGTCTTGACTTTCAACTTTAGATAAGAAAATAGACCATTTTATCACAAGGTTTTAGTGTGTGCGAGGTTTAGTGCCAACCAAAAATGGCTCCCAGTATCTTAGTTATTAAAATCACATTTGCTGGTGATTATAGCTATTTCCTGCATAAAATGAAGTTTCCACAAATACTTAATAAGTCAAAAGAAGTCAAATAAATGGCATGCCTCTGGAAATATGAAATAAATTAATATTTTTCTGAGATTTGAGTATCCCATCTACTGGTTTAAATGTATGCAGGAACTTATATTTATTCCTGATAATGTCTAAAGCATCCTGCGTCTAATAGAACTTCACCAAATCATTGTTTCTATCTTCCAAGACGTTGAAGCTCTCTCTGTGCTCTCTCCTCTTTGGTGTAGAGGAGCCAGACAGTTTCCACTACTAGATAGAGTCAAAAAATAGCCTTCTGCTGTGATCACAGTATATGAACTCTAACCTCTCTTTAAAAACCCAGAGATTTTATAATGTTTTCAGTTACTTTAGTCAGTGGTTTTGCTGAGATTTTTGCTATAATCTCTTATGCAACTTTGAGATATATATGTATGTCTCATAGGTAAGTGGGTTTTTTTAATGCTTACCTAATAATTTTTTTCTAAACAGTTACCTAAAAAGTACTGTATTTAATAATGTAATAATGTTGCTCTTAATCAGAGAAATATGGTTATTGTAAAATTACTGATATTGAATTCAGTCCACATATTGAAGGAATAATCTTGTGAAAGTGCACTAGGTCAGTCAGAGATAAAAGGAACTTTAAAAAATGACAAGAAAAAACAATACAAAGCAAATCAAAAAGTTGTTCCAACAATTTTTCTTCTCTTTCCCACAAGCTTGTGTTTTTGAAATAAGTGCCTGAAGGACTTGATCCAAACCTCTTTGAAGATGAAGGGAAAATGTGCTGTGGAGCTTTTGTCCAAGCCCTGTAGGTGCTCCTGGCGCTCCAGGTTTAGCAGCCCACCATGTCTGCCCGTGCAGAGTGACTACACTTGGTGTTCGCAAGACATTGATTAGCACAGTGCATTGGGTCCTGAGAGTCCTTTGCACTTCATGTTCAATTTCTTTCATAAGGACAAAAAAGGGTGTCTTTCCCCTGACTTCAGTGAATGTGAATAAAGTCAGATAGAAGAAGAGTATTTTGGAATAGCCATAATGGCTGCCAAAGAAGGCACAAAATCTAATAAGATGCAGCCCTATTGTGGTTTGCAGAACAAATGACAGAGAATGGAAGGAAAGCTTAAAGTCCACAGTCCAAAAAAAAAAAAAAAGTCTAATCCTTGATGCAGACAGAAACAATTATTTGCCTGCAGCTGTTCACTGGAAAGAACCACAAACTTGTGAACACTGACAGCTCATGATCTATTTAGTCATTGAAGAACACACCCCACAAAATAATGGCAGGGTGCTAATTATATTGAACCATATACTAAGGTTCTAGTTCATTTTTAACTCTGGAAAACTGTCATGAAATTAATCAAAGGTAGAAACCAAAGGACTTGGTCTATTGTAGCTTACAAGCAGGCCTCTGCCACATAATTCTCTGGCCAAATGGGTTTGGGCAGCTGCAAATTAGAGTTTTGCTGGTTTGTTCTCCTTAATGAAAATCTCATTAAAAATCCCAGAGATACAAATTATTTACAAAGGCACCATAATCCAGGCCCTCAGTGTCCACCTGACTCATCTTTCACATCTGAAGTCTTTCTTCTCAATTCAACCAAGCTTTCAGCAAATGCTACTGTACACCAATGAGTTTGACAATTATTCCCAGGAGTGTAACTAAACTGGACATCAACTTGTAGTAGCATGACATGCTTGCCTTGCATATCAATAGAAGAAATATAAAAGTTCCTTGTGTTTGCTCCCAAATTTCAGCATTTTCACCGCCTGCTCTCCTGCCCATATACAGTATCTTCACATCGTATGTATCACTGCTTCTTGTTAACTGCAGGAAGAAGACAATTCCAGGTGGATTTCTGCACCAGGTTGCTCTCTACAGAGAATTCAGGGGTTGAGGGGGGCTCCTAAAGAGGGAAGGCAGGGCACACTGCCCTTTGGCTACAGATAACTTTTCAGCTGACCCGAGTACGATTTGTCAGAAAACGTTGACCTACTAACTTTTTCTCCGCCATTTCTTCCAGCAAAGAATCTGAAGGTAGTTTGTCATTGTCTCGTGTTCATTCCTGGTGAAGAAGAACTCCCACGTGTTTAAAATGCCTTGTACAAATGTAAACATCCCTATGTGCGATGGTATGCTTCACCTCTGAAAATGGGAATGAGGCAGCTAACTTCAGCTGCTCTCCCTTCCCCTCAATGCAAGCCTTTGGACTATTGGGAAGGTGAGAGATCTAGAAGACTTCTGACACTGTGACACTTACTCTGAGTTTCCCTCCTCGTTTGCCAGGGACTCACAAACACACCTTGAAGTTTCTGAGCAGCTTCCCTTTGGCTTCAGTGGTGTTGGATTGGGTGGAACTCAAATCACTGCCCCAGTGAGGCAGTGTTTCTGTCCCCTGGAAATTGGTAATTTGGGATTCCTTGCTCTTTTTCCAAACCTAAGGGCTCTAGCTACGGCATACAAAGTGCTTGAGCCATGCCAAGAAGCCAACTAGAATAATTTTCTTCATGAGAACTAATTAGGTTAAATTGGATGCCCTTCTCTGAGGGATTCAGGCGCAGAGACGAGAGCGAGAGAAGGAGCCCAGCTGGTTTGGCATGAGCAACAGTAAGGGCTGGTGTGGTCTGTGAGAGACCTGGGGCTGGCGAGCAGTCTTCACGTAATGTCACCTTTCCCAGACTTGTGAAAAGGTTGCATGGACCTGCAGCAATGCTCCCAGAAAGGCTCGGTCCTGTTGCCCCTGGATGCAGAGCGTGTGGCTGCCTGGGCACACACCTCATTAGGGAGATATGTGTAAGGCAAACAAACCCCACTCCAAGAGTTTATCTCACGGCACAGAATGCCGCATGCCCCTGCATCAAAGCTGGTGGGAACAGATGCTGTTAGCAGAGCAGCAGCTGCACTCAGATCCTGTCCACACCCTTCCTGTTTGCAGTGGCCTACCCAGGGGCTATTATGTTCCCAACAGGGCGATGATTGCCCCTCCTTCCCACCCCTGCTGCCACTCTCCAGGGAGGGTGTACTGGCGCTCGCCTCACTGTCTGCCTTTGGGTTCTCATTGTTTCTCTCTGGAAGGTGCAGATAGTGGGCTAGACACTTCTTGGCTGGTGCTCTGATAAGGGTCTGGAAATTGTTCTCATGTGTTACACAGAAGCTTGCTTGAAAGAAGGAACTCTACCCAAAATAACAAAACTGACCTCAGGGCTCATTATTTTCTTTCAAATAAGGAGCTTGAGCCTGTCCAGACAGGAAAAAAAGAAAAGGTCAGTGTGGCCAGACTGTATCTTTTACTGGACTGGTGGAAGGTGGTATTGCAGTTAGTGATGTTACCATGCTTTCTTGCAAGTGCTTTTTCAATGCAAGTGCTGTGGAGACTGCATTCCAGCTCTGCATGCAAGGAGAACTCTATTTCCCCACTCTCCTGCAATGACTTGGCTGTTGTCCAAGTCGTTTATATCAAGCTTGGCTTAACCAAAATAAACCTAACTGTGAGCAACAGTAGTTTAATCTTTCTTCAGTAGGGTGGAGAGAACTGTGCTTCCAGTAAAAGGAGGTGACTGGAAAGCAGACATTCAACAAGAGGATCTGGGCAAGAAGGAAGCATATTCCTTTTCATCCTGGCTGTCCAATTAATTTATGATTGGTTCAACCTGTAAAACACAGCAGACTTGACTCTGATTTTCACTTGCAAAAATCAGGAATACTTGCCGAAGATATCACAGGGACTAATCAATGGAATTTGGATTTTAAAATGCCTTCTGATTTGCATCTGTAGCAAAGAGAGAAATCCTTTGGCAGCTTTGGTCTAGCATTGTCAAGTAGTAACACAAACATTCCACACACAGGTAACACACAAACAGGTAAAACAGTTCCTATCTTACTTCCAGTGTAAAGCCTAATTTTGAATTATTATTATTATTGATATAAATTTATATTGATATAAAATTAAATGAACTAATTAAGTTCAGAAGTGTTATCCTCTTTAAAAAACATTTAAAATACACTGCAGGTACAGTTTTTGGTTTATTTTTCCATGGGGCTTACAAGTTCAACAGCAAATCTGATACAACTGGATGTAATCTAAAGCAATTTCTCTCAGAACAAATACATTCCTTCCCCTCTATTGGGCCAGTGAGGCCACGTTTGGAGTACTGGGTTAAATTCTAGTCTCCATAGTTCAAGAAAGACAAGGAGCTACTGGGGAGGATCCAATAGAGGGCCACAAGACAGAGGTCCACAAAGATGATGGGGTCTGGACCTTCTCTTTTATGAGGACACATTGAGGGAAACGGGCCAATGTAGTCTGGAGAAGACTGAAAGGGGATCTTATCAATGCATAAAAATATCTCAAAGGCAGGTGCCAGGAGGATGCTGCCAGACCCTTCAGTGCTACACAGCAACAGGATAGATGGAGTAATGGCCATAAACGAAAACACAAGAAGTCCCACCTCAGCATAAGGAAGAACTTCTTTGCTTTGAGGGTGTCAGAGCACTGCAAAAGCCTGCCCAGGGAGGTCATAGAGTCTCTCTCTCTGGAGAAATTCAAAAGCCACCTGGACTCGCTCCTGTGTAACCTGCTCTAGATAACTCTGCCTTGGCAAGGGTGTTGGACTAGATGATCTCCTTCCAACTCTAACTATTCTGTAATTCTGTGATTATATCAAAATTCTAAGATTACATTGCCCACTAACTTAACTTTTTGAGACATCTTTGTTTGCTGTTTTACAATATCATAGAGGTGGAAAAAGAAAACAGCAACCACACTGATGGCAAAAAGTCAATTGCATTACTTCACATCAAGGAGAATCATAGGATCCTCCAAGTGATCAAGCCAGTGAGTGAACAGACAAAATAATGATAAAAATAAAATGGGCTGATAAATATTAAAAATATTTTGCATTTTAGGATTTCTTTAAGAGAGGAGGAGATATGAACTACTCTTTAAAAACCTGATTTGTAAAGTAACTCATTCAGAATTACAGAATTACAGCAGAAAGTGACAGACACTTATGCACCCTCAGGACCGAGTTGGTCTATGGATCACTTATTCTCTTATATGCTTTTCCAACCTCCTCTCAAAGTTCTGGTCCTTGTCTACTCTTGAATACAGGATGTTGGATCACAGAGAGAGCTTTTGCCATTTCCAATGTCTCCAACATCTTTGCATCATACTTTTCCCAATTCAACTTCTGTCCTTACAAACCACCATCAAACCCTCTAGATGATGCTTTTAATGGGAGTGCAAAATGCACTGGCATCCATGGCTGTATCTGTGATGATAAAACATGCTGAGATCTGGGAACATGTTCTCACTCGTGAACATTTTTAACTTTCTGAAATGTCCCTGGCACAGTTTAGTCATGCCAGTTAGCAATTCTCCCAGGGCATTCCTGGTCACAGCTCACATGGGGCCTGCTCCCAACAGGCAACCTACCCATGCACATCCTGCTTTGGAGGTTGACTGAGTTCAATAGCTACAGATGTGGCCAGGCTGTATCTCCAACTTTGGAGCCAGACAAAGGGCTGTTTAGTTTACTGATATAGATACAGCCAATGGCTTTAAAAAAGCCTCTCAGTGTTTTCCTGATTAACCTTTCCCTGAAATAATACTGCAGAGGGAAACTCCCTGCTTAGAAATCCTGGATCAGGTTGTCTCTTTCCTGGGTGTTTTCTCTCTATTGATTTGTTATTTTCCCTGACAGCTTATTTGTTTTCCCAGTTGTGCTTTCCTATCTTCCAATTTGTGCAAGTTGCATTGTCCTTTCCTGTTTCCTCTGTCTCTAATGTTTCCTCTCCCACCATCATTTTACACTGTGGCATCTGTGGGAGGGGCTTTCCTTTCTCCTCATTGCAGTCTGTAAGGGCTGACTACAGCCCTGCAAGTGGGAATGGGGAGGAAGGAAGGCAGCTCTGCCTGGTGTTTGGCGTTGGTCCCTCTCCTGTGCAAGGACTGTCCCATGCTGCTGCCACACTTAAGATGGTATAGGTTTTGATCTCTGCTGTCAGCCTTATTCTGTCTCTCTGTTTTTTCATCCAAAGTCTCTGTAAGGAAGAAGCAGGTCTCTGTCCTTCCTTATATAGTTTGCTCCTCTACACAGTCACAGCATCAGCAGGATAGTGCAAAAATATCTCCTGGGCACAAACACAACAGGCTGCCAGGATGGCATGTCCAGTTCCAAATGCCTTGAATCCCTTCTCACTGTGGAATGAGTTTCCTGGTTTCTTTTCTCTGAGTAGTCTGAGTAAGAGGATCATTTAAGCAATAGAACTGTCAGATGTAATGTAGCACTAGCCACAACATGCCCATCTCATTTTGGTCATAAGAAGTGTCCCACACAGGGGCAGATTGTCTCTCCTTTCTGGGGAAAGACATCTTTGTAACCTTAACCTTGTCTCTGACAGCTGGAACTGGACAGTATTTCCAATGCAATTCCACTTTTTTTGTTTTCTTTTAGCTGACCATAGATGGCTTTACAGTCAGGGTACTCAGGACACTTTGCTAAAAGTGATAGAGGGATGTAACTCTGACCTTCAGTTTACATTCAGGAGGCCAAGCACACAGTTTGCGGTTGTCTTTTTCTTGGATCTAGCTCCGAACAGTTATTAACTGTGAAATACAATTCAGGGAGCTAAAAGTCATGGAAGGAAAGAAATAACACAGATATTAATGGAATTGCTGCCTTATGACTGCTATCTCCACAGCTAGCCCAGGTCAAGAAACCAACAGGAAAGAATGTGTGTTTATAATACAGCACAATTGAGCAGTAGTACCAAGGTATTTTGGAAGACAGATGACCACTGTGTGCATGGCTGAACGTGCATGCACAAGCGGCAAGCACAGGCACAAGAACACACACACACACACACTGCAGAAGGCATGAGGGGTCAGAACACTGCAAAGTCTGCCTGCAGAGAGGTGATGTTGGGTGTATTTTCTACTTAACAAATTTTGAAGTTTTTTATTTAATTATTATTTTCTTAAACATCATTCAGGACCCCAGCATAATCCAAGAGCCATTATATATATGTAGCTATGGGTTTCAGCCTCCAAAGGGCTGTTCCTGACAGAATGGCAGAGAATAGAAAGGTGTACAAGAGCTCCACCTCTCTCTCTTTCTTTTTTTTTTTTTTTAACAGCAAATAAGGGCTTCTGAATCACATACAATACTGATGAAGTTAAATTTCATCCTCGTTGATGGCTATGCTGGGACCAATCTTTCCTAGATTTCCTAAGAACCACTGCTGCTTAGTCCATAGATTCCAGGTAGGTTCTGTATCCAAAGAATTAAGAGTTTTATACAAAAATCACCTGTGTTTACTGAGAATCATAGTATTACTGTCATGGGAACTGATGTTGGGAAACTCCAAGACTGAGCTGATATTTGCAGACATTTCTGTGCTGCTACAAGTTGAAATAACAAGGAAAGATACAAGACTCTCCTCATGACAAGAAAGCTGGATGTTCCTGGAACTTACCTTCTGCTTATCTGGATCCTTGACCCCCGCCTGCACCGTTTGATCCGACTGCGTTTGATCGACTACGACTGCTGGAGACTTATCTCTTGCAGGAGGAATTTGCCTGTGCCTCATGCACCCATCTTACAGCCCACTTACAAAGTGGATTATGGGACTAACACTTCAACGCTCACAAGTGGGAAACCTGAGAGCAGGTCATGGTCTCCATCACAGGCGAGGTGTAATAGAGTCAAGTGGGAGGTCAAGCAGAACTAACTGGGTGAGGCTCAGCATGTTTCATGACTCTTCCCAGCCACAGAGGCTCTAGGTGTTATCAGTGTAAAAGGATCACCAAAAGCAAATTTAGTAGCTAAATAATCACTTATTTCCTTGAACGCAAGTAATTTTGTCTTCCTGCTCTCCTTCCCAAATTTGATCTTTTCAAAATAATTTTCTACAGGTAATGGAATACTCCTTCCCAGGGCATCCTACAGCCAGCAAGACTGCTTGGGCAGGAAGAAAATCCTTCTCCAAATACACTGGCAAGTTGCAGAAGAGGAGGGAAGGGACATACTGTAAAATTATCAGTTGTCTGAGAGGAGACTTGTCTTCCATCCTAGGAGGAAATATGAGCTAGATGACAATTTTTTTCCCCCCAATACATTAGATTTTGGTCCAAAATTGTTTCCCCTTCTTCCTCTCCCATACTGGTATATTAGTAATTTTCCATATATTCTATATGTGCCAACTTGGTGTTTAAGATACTTTCATTTTTCAGAACTCTTTTGTTCTTGAACATATTGATTCTTCCCACTGCCCCACTACCCATTATTCCTTTATTCTAAGGGAAAGCTGACATTTTACTTTTGGTTATGAACTTCTGGGCTTTATATGGAGCACAAAATTTCTTAAGGCTTGTGCTGGGCCGGTCCTGTCTTCCAGCCTCTTGGCTAACTGACAGCCAGTAAACAACTTTTCTTAAAAATGGAGGACTTTCCTGAGGAACTTCTCTAGCAACTTCTTGAGTCATTAACTACTGCAGGGGAGAGAGGCAGGAGGCTGTGATCACTGCGAGCAAGCATTCGGTTTTGCCTGGTGACACATGGCTTTCTAAATTAGAGGGCTCTGAATAAAATAAAAAATATCAAAGCCATGTGTCTGCTTGTGGGTGCCACATTCTTTAGGATCACAGTGGCCATCCTTCTGCACGAATGTCATAGAAACCGCTCGGTTTCATCCCACTTGAATGATGTGGCAGTGTGTGGAAACAGGGTGGAAAAGCGGCCCGAAAACCATCAAGTGAAGAAACCGCTGGAGAGCTGGAAAGCGGCTGTAGAGACCCAAGTGCTGTCACTTTAAAAGGGTGATCGGCCCCTGTGCCTTTGAAATCGTTTATCACAGAAGCCGTAACATCTGCCACCATCTTGGATTCATTCGAGAAGTGCGTCTCAGTAGCCATTTTAAATATGTTTGTTTTCAATTCAAAACACATAATTAAATACAGGCTGGGGTAGAATATATGCCCTGAGCTGCTTTCTCTCACCCTGATTCAGAGCATGGCTTTTTCACAACTATGTGCTTTGAATTGAAAGCTTTTTCTTTCTTTCTTTCTTTTTTTTTTAAGTTTTTTTGGTTTTGTTTTTTTTTTTTCTTTTTCCTGCAGGGCCTGCTGTTTCTCAAGAATCAATTCAGAGTGAGGTTGCAGATTTAAAGGAGCCCATCTGAGAGGAGTCTGAGCATCATGAGGCCACGGGGGCTGCTCATTCTCCTGAGCACTGAGCAGCTCCTTCCTCCAGCATGGATGGAGCTCGGCCCTCACAAACTGAAGCTGTATGTCCCACTTCTCAGACAAGGGACACTCAGATGATTTGTTGTCAGGGAAGGAATGAGCAACCTTGTTACAAGTCTCCAGAGAGTCTACCAAAAAGGTAGTTATGTCCTTAACATACTGTCCGGAATAAACTATTCACATGCTTTTTCCAGACTTTCTTGGAAGCACTTCAGAGGGACAGCGTGAATACAGTACTTGGCTGTTTACATTGCCTTCAGTTCAGCTGACTTTTAGCACCATCATTGACATATTGCAAACAAGCCTGGGAGAAGACAAGCAAATGCGCAAGAATAAGCCACTCCAGACAGACTGGGGATGGGTTGGACCTGCAGTTCTAATGTTATTTCTTAAAGAGATGGGAAGAAAAGCAGGTTGCTAATACAGGAATAAGTCAGAAGCATAAGTGGTGCAATTCTCTGTACACTCTCCCAAAGAAGAAGAGTGTTTTGCGTGAGGCTGGGACAAATCCATCTATCTGAAAAGTCAAGTCGCACAAGTGTTCTGAATGACCAAGGTGCTCAGATGCTAGGGCAACATATGTGCTGGTGCAACATCCCCTTTCCTAAGTTCAGGCAGGCAAAAGAGAATAGGTGGGTACTTGGGGCATTTTTAATAGAGAACTTCTCCCCACCCCTCGGGGTACTGTGGTTCCTGTGCTGAGAACAATCAGGTCTACAAGTGGGCCAGGATGTGCAGCATGTTTTAACCAACAAATTTCAAGCTGAGATGGCTTCTGAATGATGGGTGAACTGGGACTTTGCAATGTGTCGTAGTGAGCAGGTATGTGCAGCTCACACTAATGAAATACAGAAATATATTGTCTCAGATTTCAGTGACTCCATGCTTTTAAACCTGACGCCTTAATTTTAAAACACAGTATACATGAGGAAATTTTTCTTTCCTGAAGTTACCAATCAACACTTGAATTCAGAACTATGCAAACAGAGAAGACCCTGTCATATGTCTGCAGTGAAATGAAGAAGCAGAGAGCTTTTGCATAATTTATGCTCCAAATTTCTATAGGAGATACCTACAACAAATATGTTCCTTGGATGATGAAATATATTCACTATTCTGTCAGTGTTTCACCTGAAAGAGAAAAAAATGGAGGAAAAAAGAGGAAACTAATGAGAATACTACTAAAGATAGAGTCCCTGTAAGAGACTTCTGTCTGTGGTTACAGTCTTGTACAAAGGAGATGGGATGCATCTGTGTTGAAAGTAAAAGTATCTGCTTGGTATGCGTGTTTGGGAACAGATTATAAATCTGGTGTGGGGAAACTGAGAGCAGAAAAAGCAAGATACCTGCTGCTACTTGAGCTAGTGCTTCTGAAACATGAAGCCAAAGCATGCTTTTAATTTTCTACTACACCCATCTTTTTGAAGTCTCTCATATCCATACAATGGGGGCTGCTGTTATAGATTTCAAGGAGGAGGGGATTTGCTTTTTTTTTCTTACGAATCTGTTTCTCATGGGCTTTCTTCTTTGGGCACGCATTCCAGCACTACAGATGAGTGCTGAAATTACAGGGGTGAGAATTCAGCCAGGAATGAGTAACATTCAGCCATACACACGAAACAGAAAACATCCTCTTTGACTAGGTGATAATTAGAAAGGCTGCCACACTGCAGCGTGCACAAACAAAGCACATCCCCTTTGGGAATGTATTTTCTTTCCTCTGATGTG
>WAAG01030581.1:12700-29772 GCA_013390105.1 Tichodroma muraria
ACAGTTTTTCAACTGCTCACTGACATACTTTTAAACATAACTTCTTGTTGCAGCAGCTGCTTCCACATATAGGCATATGACCACTACCTAAATGGGTCTAGCTGGTATGCTGGAGAACAGAAGTAGTGTCTGATTAGAAAGAGTTGATAACTTATCAGCGCTCCCCGCTACCAGACTAAAGCCAATTAAAGGTGTCTTGGAAATAAGCTACTATCTCCTCATCTTCAGCAGAAACACAGACTGATAACCTTGTACCCACAGCTGATGACTGACAGGCTGTGCCAACTATGAGCAGCTGCCTTTTTCTTCCACTACAAGGCTCGTCTTCTCCTAATCCACTTCCCTTGTAATCAATCCCGAATGCAGGAGCTTTCCTCCGGATCTGACCCATCCTCTGCATTTCCTCATCACGGTCTGACTGTAACTCCATCAGCCTAGAATGACCTTCCCAGAAAAGCCAAATCTCCCCATGAAGGCTATAAAGGAATAATTTATGAGTAGCAAACAGATGCAAATATGAGCTTTTTGGATTAAAGGTATGACAACATTGGATATCCTCCAGTGACATCCCTGAAATCTTTTAGGGAAAGGAAGTAATAAAGTAATATACTTTATCTGAAAAGGGAGGGAGGGAGGGAGGCAGGCAGGCAGGCAGGCAGGAAGGAAGGAAGGAAGGAAGGAAGGAGAGAGAAAGAGAAAATACAGATTTTTTTATAATGCTCTTCCTGTGTGCATTGTCTGCTTGAAGAGGTGTAGTCAAATTCAGAGCCAACCTCCTCTTGCCAGAGTGCCTCACAGGAAGGCTGATGGTATTGACCCTCTCCAGCTAAGCTTGGAGAGGGTCTATACTACTATTCTGGTTTACATGGAGGCAAAAATATCACAACAGCACTTACACTGTCAGGGAAATCATATGTAAATTATGCCAAGAGACATGTGTAAATAGTTGCAGTTCTTTCTGGTGGATAATTATTTCAAGTTCTGTGTGATCTTCAGGAAAAAGGAGTCATGTGAATTCAAAGCATAGCTCCTTAACTAGCGTACAAAGATTTGTACAGTGAGGAGAATATTAAGGTCAAAGATGAAACTTGATTTAGGTTTTATGTTTTTATTAAGATTTACTAGACATTCTGCCTTGTATTCCACAAAGAAAAGGACATAGCCTCATAAAAGTTAGCAAGTCTTCTTAAGGTTGCTATTATCAGCAAGGGAAGAAATGGCAAGATATCATTTGCTTTCAAAGCACATAACTTTCAATATTTGGATGTGATTTTGTACTCAACCAAAGCAAAAATTAAAGATCGTTTGATGAAAAGATTCAACAGAATTTAAATGCAAATCATGTAACAGAGCAAAATGTTTTCTGCCTTCCATGTACAGTGATAGCAGCAAGCCAACACTGATGTGTTCAAATGTATTCAAAACGTATAATTTACATTTTTCTTCAAAGTTTTAGGATATATGAACACAGCTTTCAAAAGGGGCTTTTAAACTGAAATTTAAGTAGGACTCACAAAACCCACTCCTAAATGAGGACAGCTGAAGAACTAAAAAATTTGTGCACAAATTTCCAAACTGGCTCTAAGGCTCTAAATGCCATTGTATTCTAATGCCATTGCATGTAAAGACACTCATGTAGGAAGCAAGTGGCATCTTTTAAGATATAACAAGATGAAACAGAGGTCAGGTTTGCAAAAGGTTTTATACTTTTTAATGTACATATATGGTATATGCAACAGCATTTCATATTTCTGCAGTGACACATGTTTCAGCACAATCAGGTCCTGGTTCAACAAAATCTATGATAACATACCAAAATTTTGGTATCTAGCAGAAACCACCAAGTCAAGCCAATCTTCAGTCCCACCACACTCAGTAGGTCTCCACCACATGTTTAGAGTCAAGCTCAGGCTAAGGTGATGCATTCAGGATCAGAGCCCTTACCCTGTATGTCTGGGGTTGGAACCACTTCCCTGCCTGCCCAACCAGCTCTGCTGGCTGGTGTTGGTCCTTGGGCAAAGGGCTGGGACCTCCTTTGGCTTACCATGGAAGGCAGCCAGGAGTGCAGGGCAGCCCATGCCCTCTACAGAGGCTGGCTGGGGCCATGGGGCAGCAAGGCGGGGGAGGTTGCCCTGCCCCTGACGCAGTCCCTCCAGCTCAGAGCCAGCTGCAATTGGCTTTAAAGGGCTGCAGGAGAACAGCGTTTTCCACAGATCCACAGGAACAACGGAAACAAAGCATATGGTTTCATCTGAGTCAGAACAAAATATGCAACAAAGGCAAGGTGTGTAAGCAATTCTTGGCTAGTATCTGTGTGTGAAGTAGAGTTCTTCCCATAGCAATGCCCTACAGTGGTAGTTTTAAGTCATAGAGAATCCAAGTACTTTATAAAGTTTAAAAAAATATCAAACAACAAAATAGAGGCAAAGCCGTGTCACTGGGCTGAAATTCCTTTGACAGATGCAAAGGTCTTGATGACAGTTATTTTCCAGGTCTGCAGCTCAGCAATCCTGCCCCTGAACGGTTTCCCACATGGAATGTTTGAAGAAGCGGCCGACGTGTGACTGATCTCTAAGGCCCACTGCCTGGTCTTCATTTAAGGATGGGGCAGGGACAGAAGAAAAGGTGGTGCTGATAAGGGAATCTGAACCAAATGTTGTCACATTCTAGACATGATTCAATGCCCTTGCTGTGACTTATTACACAACCTGAAAGTGGGAAGGGAAAACCTGGGGTGAAATGCAGCCACAAGAGGGGGAGATGCTTTTTCAGCAAAGAGCAAAAACCAAGAGAGAAATTATTGTACATGCCTAAAACTGGTTAGCTATCGTAGCTTCTTCTGTGCTGTGGCATGGATTTGATGCTGCAGTAAATTTCCCCCTGATCAGACCTACTGTCATTTATATTTATACCTTCACAAGCTGCTTATTATATAAAAAAAGGTAGTCTTTAAAAGAGCAGGACAATGCTAAAGGCCATTTTTGATAAATCTGGGTTATTTCAGGTGTTGCTTTTTTCTTGAATGCTTGAATGAATTAAAGCTTTGAAGCCTAATGTACGTAATAGAATTAAAAGACTTAAAATTGGAATGCTCTCTAAACTTACAGAAAATGTTTGTATATTTGCTTCCAAGAAAATTTATTGATTCATAAATTTCACATTCTTAATATCTGTCGTGGCCTATGAAATAACTAAATTATCCTCCATTTTTCCCAAAACATTTTTATCATCAAGACCTTGAGGCAAGGATTCCAGGATTTAATGTTATCACTATGGATTTTTAGGTACGCATAATTTGTAAATATGCATTGTTTGCAACATCATTGTCATGATGTATTGTCATGTCAGACATAATGTTTGTCAACATTATTGTATATGTTGATAAAACAAATTGTTGTGAAAGTACAAGGGAAAGTGCAAATTTTCCTAGTCTAAAGGAAAAACTAGCAATCTCCTTCTCAACCAGGTGACACACTTCTCTCCAGCCTCAATACCTATTACATATAGCCTGGGTTTGTTCCATTTCTGGATGACATGGTGACTACTAATTATTCCCCAGCTTATTATTTAATTGTTGAAATCCTGACTGAGGATGGCAGCTAAGATGTAATACAGAAAAATTGGCCACTAACACTTACCCCAGATGTTCAAAGCTTCCTAAGAAACTTTGCAGAGTATGAGGGAGGATTTGATCTAAACCGGATTTTAAGTCCTGTTGATACCTATCTGGTCTTGTTCCCCATGTTCAAAATAGGTCTAATACAATACAAGTCTGCTATGCCTGGTGAGGTACCTGGCTGCCCCTGAAGTTGAAGGGTAATCTGAAGAACAACCCGGGGCCAGGAAGACCTTGCAGGAGACACAGACTGAGCAGAGGCAGCAGCTCTGCTGTGACAATCTCAGCATCCTGTTGTCTTTTCCTGATGTGTTGAATAGCCATTTTAAATGCTATCTTTTACCAGGCCTGCATTTGCCTAAGTAATGTCCTGTGGTGATTATAATGAACAGAAAAATATCCATAGTCTGGGAAAGATTAAAGTATGGGCTCTCCCTTTTGCCTCACTTTTATAGCTAAAGAGGAACCGTGATGAGACTCAGGTTTTACCACAATGCAAATTATTGGTTTGAGTGTCCCAGAAAATGTGTATCTGGAGGCAGCCAGGTGGTGACCACTGCTTTGAAAGCAGCTGCAGAAGTGCTCTGTGGAGTTGAGTTCAGCAGGAATTTGGGTTGGCAATGTGGCTGTGACAGAGAGGATCTATGGCTCTAAGTTTTCCATCCCTCTGCCACATATTGTAACTCACTGTGTCAAGCAAGAGGTTGTAGGAAGGAAAAGGGCAACAAAGGGACAAAGAGAAAAAGAAATCCTTTCCCCTTGGTTCATATCTGCTCCAACATTATACCTTAGCCATTTGAGAAATATATCTTTTTTATCTCCTTCCTCAAGTCTGTGGAATTTTAAAGGCTATCCATGCACTACCTTCATACCTTCTTTTACTCTCCTATTTCCCTTCATCACAAGCACTTGCCCTCAAATTACTCTGGGCGCATTTGCATTTCAGGCACTGGCAGAGGAGGAGAGCTGCCTTCAGCATACCCTTATTTCACCCCCAATCTGGCCTTCACCAGATCTTCAGCCCCTGCCTGACCCCATTTCTTTGCTGACAGCCTCACAGGGGTTTGAGTGGCTCATCCCTGACTTCAGGCCAAAATACACCAAGGACACAATGAAGGGTGCTGCCTTTTGTTTATTTTCTGTTCCACCAATAAGAAGGAAGCTTTACAGTATAGTGTTGTAGCACAGATACTTGGTTTGCAAACTCCTGCCACATGTTCATAGAGTGTCTGCCAACCAAGAGTCCAGCCTGTAATAATTACCATACCGAAGCCTGCATGGGCTTTTTAAAATACATCTACATGCAGAATGAGAACACTGGGCCTGCAGAAAATGTTATATTGCTTCAAAAGGTGAGTTGGGCAGCTTGCCTAGCTCTTTGTGTGATGAGAAGAGTAAGGTCCCTCCCGAGATGTCAGGAGGGCCTGGATGAAGTCTGAGCTCAGAAAGAAGCTAAGAAGGACACTGCAACATGTGACAGCAGGGTGCTGCAAAAGCTCTGCTCATAAATGCACACCAAGTGGGGCTTACCCTCTTTCTCACAGCTGCCAGCTCATTTAGGTATATGGCGTCATCCTGCTTTATTAAATCAAGGCTTCAATCTTGCTTTTGCCAAGAAGATTAGCTGAGCCCTGATTTCTTCCTCAGACATGTTATGAAGTTGTCTTTCTGGTTACTTGACGTAATCTTATTTCCACAGTCACTCTGTTTAACAAGGAAGTTTCAGTCCCATTCTACAGGTGTAAATGTGAGACACAGAGTGTGCTGAGAGATAGCTCCATGCAAGGAGCTTCCTTCTGTTTCACCAGCTCTCTTCAATCTGTTGTTCAATCTTCACCAGCTCTCTTCTAAAAGCAAGAAAGGATGCTAAACTTCAGAGGCAGGGGACACAGGAGGGAGCAGGTAAAGAGAATGAAAAAAGGAAGCTTTGGAATTGACTGAGTGCTGATTGCTTGCCATGCTTTGCCATAGCTAAGCTTTTATTTAGAGGGAACAGCTGAAGGTCTCAGTCCAGGCTATCTGAAAGTGATTGAAAAGAGTGCATGATAATCTACAGGGGAAAAAAACTCAGTCAGAAGGTCAGTAGTGAAATCACCCCAAGTGATTCACTTGTGGCCAACACTTATGGTCCTTATGTGGTGAACACTTATGGTCCGCTCCATATCCCCCACAATTTGTACCATAAACGGGTGCAATAGAAATTTTCTCACACACATCCCTTCAGCAGAGATGGTGGACAGGGGAAAAAGGAACTCTTTTGCCTCTCTCTGTCTCCTGCAGCCTTCCTTTCCCTTTTTATGCATCTAGGTACACCTTGCTAAAGGGTTAGAGCCTGCTCTGCCCTTCCAGCTGCTGGTTCAGCCCTCACTTTTTGGGGTCACCATATGCTACACTCTGGTCTACCTATGGAGAGTATTTTTACCGCCAAGCTTGCAAAAGGCACACACAGTGAGGGTGTCAGCAGCTCCTCTGATTGCTGCTGAAAGATGAGCTACATGGCCCCACAGATGCCAAGACTGGGGAGGAGCGGGAAGAGATGAAAGATGAAAAAGTGGGAGGGAAGATTTGCTGTGTCTGAGGAAACTAGGACTTTACTCAAATTCATGTTTTAGCATCCCTGACCCCAAGGTGACCTGCCGACCTCTCCTCCCTGCCTGGCTCCAGCCCAGCTGTTTCTCCTGAAGGAGAGAGGTCAGACTCACCTCCTGCACTCTGCTTGACAGCGTGTCCAGGCAGACTGCTTCCTGCCAGAGTAAACACAATTACAGAGTGTCGTGCACAGGGTTCGGGCCACCTAATACCAAAGAGGTCAACAGGATAGGTGCCCCAGAAAGCCCCAGAGTGACAGAGCCATCATAACAAGTAAATAACTGCACATGTGCTATTCTTCTAAGTTCGTTGATTTCACCGGTAAGAATTGTTTGATGTTGCTTGTTCTCCACACAGATGTAAAAAACTGTAAAATAAAGTTCTGAAGGTTGGTTATGCATGAGGTTATACCATTGGTTATACCATGAGGTTTATGCTTACAAAAGACATTTGTTATTAACTTTGCTAGTCAAAAGACCCTAATAAAAAAAGCTGTGGCAACGTGAAGCATGAGGGCTGAACCATCATGGACTAGTAAAGAAGCAAGAGATGTATGGTTAGCTCCTGACAGAAAAATTATGTGAGAGAAAGAAGCAATATTTAAAAAGCAGTCGAGAAATAATCTAGTCCACAGCCAGGACAAAGCAACTACTATTATGTGTGCTTGTAATAGGAAAGAGCAGTGATTCCATTACTAAACTCCTTCCTCAGGCAAGAGATCAAAGGAAATTACACCCGTAAGAAGAATTTCTACCATGCCTCACTACTTAAACAGAAGTTGTTTCATGTAATATTGAAATCAAAAACCATGTAAACAAACCTTGAGACAGGTTTGAATATTTTCCATTCAGACATGAGTCTGAACAAACTCTATCTTGCGCTGTTCCTGACTTTTGGAGAAGTTTAAATCCAGAGATGGATGGATTTAATTTTTGTGATCTGAAGTCATCTTCACTTAGTATTAACAGAAGTCAAATTTGCTAGCAAGGAATATAGAGTAGCTTGAAAGAAAATGCAGAACGTAACCAATGACTGAAGAAAATGTCAAATGAATCCAACTCCACTAATATTTCAAAGCTAAAAATGAGCCTGAGATGTCACATACTTAGATGCAAGTAAGACTTTCTGTAACTTTTAGGTGGTTAAAAAAAGGAATGAGCATTGCAGTAACAAAACAACTAGCAGCACCTTCCAGTGTGACTGAGAAAGTTCCCAGGCTGGTGGCAAGGCAGCAACAAAGACCAGAAGCATCCTTCATTCACACTTCCCCTCTGAGTCAATTTACCTCCCAGAAAGTTTGTGAGTGCTGCAATGTAGGTGGTGCTGAGCTGGTCAGAAAGGCACAGAATAATAATTGGAGTTCACCACACTTGTTTATACCAAAGTCTATGAACCCCAGCTCTGTAACACCTACAAATCTCTTCCAAAAGAAGTGTTTTGAAGGGGATATCACTGCAACCACATCTGGGCACCTAAATTAAAAAAACCTGATACCTAAAACCAGGCAGCTGTAAATTGATTGGCTCTTTTCCATCACCACTTTCTTCTTATTGATTTAAGACTTATCTGCAACATTTCTGTCCATCGGAGCTCCTACTGGGAATACTGTGATTGTTTCTCGCCTTCATGACAGATATCTCTCTTTTTCAAACTAGCTCCTGCATGCCAGTTTTGCTCTGGCTATGCCTGCTCCAGTGAATTCAGCAAGACAAGTCAAAAGGCTTAAGCACCAGCCCACGACTGCCTCTGACATTTGGCTGTCAGCAGGCTCCTGGGAGCCGTGCCGACGGCTGCCTCTGAGCCTGCTTGCATTGCTTGGGCATGAACCAAGAACCAAGAACCAGAAATGCCAAGAACCATTTTCTCACACTAGAGGTAGCCCCGTAACCTCTCATCCCTCTCAGTCACTGCCCCTTCCCCATATTCAAGAACCATGGCACCTCACTCAACGATTACCTTCATGTTAACACGAGGCTGTGCATATTCACACAGTGTAATACCGCAGTCCACTGCTATTCCTGTTTTTCCCTTTGAAACATAACCCTGGAACCCTGCAGCTCTAGGCAGCCAAGCTTCTTTCACAAAGATTTACAAAATGAGAATTTCCTTCTCAAGAGCTCATCTGTTTAGTCCCCACCTGCACTCCTAATCCTACAGTGACATCAGAGGGAATAGGCAGACATTTGAATTTCTGGTAAAAGGCAAGAGTGAGTGGTCTCATATTCATTGCCTCTACCCACACCCATCTGTTTGCAAAAAAAAGCAAAAAAGAAAAGTTTTAGAAAGAAGACAATAAGTAGAAACAATAGCAAAAAGACCTGCACACACAGAAATGTGACAGAATCTAAAAGCAAATGCTTCTGAATTTCCCGTAACAACAAACTGGATTCAGGGTTCAAGTACCCTTTAGATGCGGTAACCAGGAGCTGGAACAAGCAGCCAAATTCTCAGCACGGATGTGGCCTCTCGCCAAGGGCAGGGTAGGAGATTCACAAGAGCCACACTTTCTCTCTCTGAAGGCAGAGTGCCAGGAAAGGACATCTCCCTCCCCGGGAGCCAGGGTGGCCACAGAGCTGGCCCAGGTTCATAGGCAGCCTCAAAAATCCTCCCATCCTTTATGTTTCCACAGAAAAGGATATTCCTTTCCCAGTTCACCTGTGCCAAGTGCTTCCCTCTTGGGGCAGCTCGAGCTCTGCTGCCTACCACAGACATCTGCAGAGGCTCCTCTGCAAACAGCTACTTCCAAACAGCTTAACCTACAAAGATTTTTTCTCTGCTGGAAAAGGACATCACACTTAACTGTATGTTTGAAAAGTCCTTGCACACACACATTCACAAATGGAAGGGTTAACAGCTCTCACCTGGGGACAATTACGTTCAGCACTGGCTTAAAGCAAAACTCCACTGCATCTCCTCATTTGATGAAAAAACTTAAAAACGTAAAATGTCTCAGGAGAAGAAGCCACAGAGCTGTTATAGCTTTAACAGACCCCGAGTGCTTATCTCAAGCTGAGAGAGTGATTTCATGGCAATAATTTGTTTAAAGTGTTGCTGATTGCTTCCTATTTCTTCTCAGCAAATGACTTCTACACCTTTCTACTGTTGCTTTTATATGAGCTGCTATGGCAATTACTCTGCGGGAGGCTGTGTAAACATCACACAGACCCTTTTATCTCCCTACCAAAGGCCATAGAAGACACTCCTGAGACCAGATAAAAAGTATTTTCATACCTTTCCTCCTTCCTTGAAAAAAAATATTGCTATTAAGTTGCTAACAGAGTTTTCCCTTATTCTTACAGAATGCGTTTAAATGTACATCCAACAGAGACTGCCTGATCCCTGTAAGTAGTATCTTTGAAGGGACCTTAAATAAAGTAATAAATAAAATTACCAAGAGTTCATGGGGGCGAGGAACCACCCTTTCTCTGCTAAAAGAAGAATATCTCTGATAAAATTATTTCAAATTCAATTCTCTTTCAGAAGAACTGCGGCTCTACAGGAAATGATCAGAGCTGATCTGATCATCTGAGGAATCTCATTCTGGTACCTCTGGTGCATCCTCTTATTCTCCAGTGGTAGGTGTTAGCTGTCTGTTTCTCTCATCCCTGCAAGGAACAGGTTCATACAACGACCTTTGGAGTCTGGCCAGGGCACTTTGCGTGTTTGACAGGAGCTCCAGCCCAAGGATTTGGTTTGACCCACGAAAGTTTTCTTCTCAATCCCAACTTTAAAGTTTCTGCGTTCTCTGGTCAACAGCTCTCAGAGATATGCACCCCATCAGTTCACCCATGAAGCCCAAGCTCCATCCCCATCTCTATCAGATTAACCAGGGTGCACTACAGAGTCTGTGCCAGTTTTAGGCCTTTTTCTGCCAGTTTTGTTCTGACTTTAAGAGGACTTAAAATAGCTGAACCAGCACAAAGCTAAAGCAGCACAGGAAGATAATGCAAGATCTGGCAAAAATCCTCCTGGTGCAAAGTTGGGTTGTCAATGGGTTTTGGCACACTTGTGCTGATGATGTGAATTTCTTCTTAATCAGTGTTCTGTGTCAGGTGACCATAGTGGTGGGGTTTTTTCTTGTCAAGAAAATCCTTATATTATCCATGAAGAGTGAGAAAGACACCCTGACAGCAATTGGCAGAGAGAGAATAACAGAGGATTAAATCTTACAGGATGATTAACTCAATAACTCACTATTTTAGCTAGGATTATGATGCAAGTTCCATTTCAATGCTTGATTTTTCAGTTGTGTGGGGGATTTGATAGTTTCACTGCAACTTATATAAAATGATTTATTGAAGTTCCACACACTTAGCAACATATTATCTTCCTTTCTATGATTTAATGCAACATAGTCTAAAATTATATTTCTTTTTCTGATATTCTGTGTGAATGAGACGTTTCAAATGTCTTGTGGAGGAAGTTCCAAAATGTAAAAGGAAAACTTTTAACACTTTTACCCATAGGCAAAATGGGGAAGTCTCTGTGGTGTTATCATAGATCCTTAGTCACCATTTTCAATTTTGTATACAGTTTGTATTATTATTCCATTTCATGATCTCTGAACTGGTATTTACTTTAGATGAGGTAAATTTGAAAGTGAGCACATCAGTTTACTTCCAAAAGCTGCCACTGCCATTGTCACAAGGATGAAGAGCACACATACAGTTTTGTGAGAGGGGCACTTTTAGTTTCATCCAATTGTGTTCTTTACCTTTTCTCAATTATGGTTCACATTGGTCTTCCAGAGCATTCACTGCCCCGGTGGTCCCTCTGCTCTTCATCCACCCCTACTGAAACACCATCAATAATACACAATGGCACCTTCTTACATTAGCCTCCTATAGTCAGTTTTAGGTGGAGATTTTTGGTGTTTAAAATGTGTCATCAATATTATCAGAGAACAGGACTCCAGTAGATTAAACTCACATTCAAGAAAGGGAATAAAGGGTATTATGCACATCCTTACTTACAAAGAGTTCTCTTCTCCTCTCTATTTGCAGTTCTGGGCAGCAGAATAACTCCTCACTTTAAGAAAAAAACAGGTACTCATCAATAGGCTCTAAAACATCTGTTGAAAATCATGCTTTGTGCAGCATAATGTCAAACAGGGGAGCATGAGGTTGTTAAGATGTTATGAAAGGAGTTTCCTTGTTCCTTGGACTGAAAGCCCATTGCTGTCTCCAGGTGGTAAAAACATTAAAATAAGACCAACTATGCAACTCTGCTTATTTCACACAAATGTGAATTGGTCTGGTACAAGAACTGTCTGTCAAGTAAGCGAAATGAGATAAGCAGGACTAACAGAGTATTATGCTCTTGGCATAGCCGTAACTCCTGTAACATTATCTAGATGGCTCCATAAATTGCTCTTAAGTACTCCAAGTGTTTTTACAAGCATTTTCTTCATAAACAGGCTTGGTAACATTGTTCTTCCTGACCTTTGCACACCCCTGTACACTCCCTTTCAGCATTCAGAAAGAACTGTAACTGTGTGAAACAAAAGCTGAAATGTTTATTCACAGCAGTACTAATTGAGGTAAAGTCTTCTGAGATCTATTTGCTTCATATGCCCATGGGTACATGAAAATTCAATGCAATACTGCCCCCTATTAAGTGAATATTCATTTGCCCAACATGGAAAATCCGGGTTCAAGTCCCAAGATGTCTGCAAGAATACCACTTAGACCAAACAAAAAAGAAACTGCTGTAGAGTATCTGATGATCGTTTCAAGCCAACACAGAGATAATTAGTTCCTTAATATTATAATATTCAGTCCTAAAGCCTCCCTTGGTGTGAATGGTGGTACTATTTCACCACAAAAACTTGTTTCAGATTAAAAAAATACAGTGTCTGTGCCTAGTCAAAGCTGTTTCCCAAATACAGTCCCCTTCAAGCCATTTTGTAAAAATGGCACTATTTCTAAGCTGTTTAAGTGGAGGAGGAGAAGTACTCTGAAAAAGTCCCACTTTCCTAGCTACCTTTAGCAATTTAACTGCCATCTGGTGTGGTTGTAGAGCTCTGGGAGCGGTGCAGGGCCCCCAGGCTGCTTTACCCACCCTGGGTGTAAGGGCCGTAGGGGAGAAGAAGATCCCTGTGAGGGATACCCCTGGATGCCTGCCCACAGCACAGAGAGATGCTGGAGCCCCCAGGACACTGAAGACAGAGTGGGAGGCAGGTGGGACCTGTGTGCTCTGGACCAGGAGTGTGAGCAGTCCGGATATCACTGAACATCAGCCCCCATGCAGGAGGTCCTAGAGGCAGCACAGGCAGGGACAAGAGGAAATGGCCTCAAGTTGCCCCAGGGGAAGTTTAGATGAAATATCAGGAAAAATTTCTTCACCAAGAAGTTCGCCCAGCACTGGAACAGGCTCCCAAGGAAGGTGGTTGAGTCACTGACTTCAGGGGCTGAAAGAAATCCCTGGTCCTGTTTGTTCACTGGTGCAAGTGCAATCCTGGGTTTCCATGGTGACATCTCTTGAAGAACTTCACCCAAAGGGCATGAAATAATAGACACCAAATTGTATCTTACTCTAATACACTAATGCAATTATAGCTTACTATTAAATAAATATCCAGATGCCAATTTTCCAGCCTTCTTTAATCACATCTGACTAATCACAAATCTCTCCTTAAAACAGAAAAAGAAAGGAAATAAAAGAGCACACACAGAGAATTCAATTTTGTCTAACCTGTCTGTCTAAGCTATTTCTATCACTTCTCTGAGATATTTAGGATTTTCTGTTGTTTGCTTCTCCTTCTCCAACTGTCTTTTCAGAAGCTCTGGGAACTGTGGGATGAAAACCCCTAGCAGGTTATTGTCCCCAGGATCTCTCCCCCTCTGCACTCAGACTCAGCTGCCATCTGCCTCACAGTCTAAACTAGTTCAGGTTAACAGGGTTGGCTGGGAGCAGCTGAAGAGAGGATTCTTCAACTGTCTTCACATCCCTGAAAGAAGTGCAGTCGCTTGTTGCTTCTAACCCAAGGGCGGCCACAGGGAGCATTCATGAGACTTGGGCTCCTAAACCATTACTGTGGAAGCCTGACCCCAAATCTGGAGCGTGATGTGTAGCCACTAACTGCAATGTGGAGAGACTTGGATCTCTCTATTCTTAGTGGTTTGACTGTGGTTCCTTGCTAAAACAAACTTTTTAACAAGTTTGTCTCTGGAAGCCTTTGGACTTATTATCCTTGTAATGTTTGTTCTTAGAATGGCATGTTGCAGGAAACACTTAACATTTGGCATTTTTTTAATCTGGTAACACACAAACTTCAGGCCTGTAATTACATTCTTTAGAGTAATTGTAAATCATTACATCTTCTTTCACACTTCCTTTTCTCTATTACTGTTCAGATAGCAGTTGTTATAACCCACAATTTGTAAGATAGATGGTGAAGTGCAGATGATAACAGCAGAGCCAGCAACATTGCTCCTCATGCGTCCTTCCAGTCCATGCTCCTCTCCCATTTGGAAAGAAGAATCTGTATTTTGTTAGCTCTGCTCAAATGATGCAGTTACTGCTTTCATTCTGTGAACACTTTCTTCTGAGACCACATGGACTATATGGTCTCCAAAAGAGTCGTTCTAGGAGATATTTGCCTTATTTTCTACTCTTGCAGAAAGCTACATACCTGAGAATGGAAGAGGCAATAATTAACTATATTCTTGCTTCCTGCTAGCAAGAAAAGTAGTAATGAATTCTTCAGCATAGCAAATTCTCCCTCCTAAATGCAACTCCTGTAACATTTTATATCACTTTCTGCTAGGACACTTTTGAATTTAATGGCTTCAATGTAGAGCTTTCTTTTCAGTTTAATAATAGAAATTTGCCATGCAAATCTATTTCCTACTGTGTAAGAATTTTTATAACTAAAGTTTGTTATCACAGGATCATAGAATCATTTAAGCAGGAAAAGACCTATAAGATCATGAACCCAGCACTGCCAGGTCCACCACTGAACTCTGAACCTAAATGCCTCCTCTACACATCATTTAAATACTTCCAGGGTTGGCAACTCAAAAACTTCCCTGAGCAATCTGTCCTAATGCTTGAACGCCCTTTTCATGAAGAAATATTTCCTAATAGTCAATCTAAACTAAAATCAGGCACAGCTTGAGGCTGCTTTCTTTGACCCATGGATTGTTTGTTACTTTGAGGGAAGAGAACAACGCCCTTAGCGTAGCTATCTTCATCCTGGAGCAGTTCTTGAGACTGCATATTTCTGGTCCTTGTAGGCAAATCTATTAGTTCTCTGTCATCTTTAGTCACATGATTTCTCATCACATAATGTACAGCACCACTGTCAAAATAGGAGCATTTTCTGTATTTCTATATTTACTTACATTCTCTTGTCCCAGTTTTCTCAGAAACGTAATATCATACTATAAATCTTTGTCTATTGAGTATTTTAAAGTCATCACATGCCTTTAAACTGGATCACAGGCAAATGAGAGGTATGTGTTGCACAGAATGGCCAAGTTAGTGGCATTTCTTGAAGGAATGATGCTTCATTTTAGTTTAGGAAAATAAAATGCCAGAAATTATTCAATCTGCTTCTCAACGAATATGACAACACAATTCTTACCTTTATGTAAATGAAGAAACTCCCTAATTTGCAGTGCTGTTACTCTGCAGACTGGAAGTAGATATCAGTTGAGAAATGTTTTCTTTTAAAGGCACAAACTCTAGAGGACTCAATTTGGCAATATGTCTGGCAGTAGATAACATAACACCTATTGTTCTTAAACCTCTTTGAAATATGAATTAAATCCATCAGAAAGTTAGCAGCTCGACTGACTTCACTCATCATGAGTGGTATCATATAACCAAGCAACAGTCAAAGTCTGAATCCTGCTCCTGGAAGGAAGTGCCAGTTACCTTGAGGCAATTCCATTCTTAGCAAAATACAAAGCTCCCCCAGCTGCAACGATGCAAGGTCACAGTGAGTGACACTACGGAGAGCAGACAAAGACACTAACTGAAAGAAATGAGGCAGGGATAAAGGAACAAAGGCCAAGTGTGGGTTTCTCTGTTATGAGGGGAGACTACACAGGTGCCTTAGCTGCTGTTCTCCGTAGAAAAGAAAAGGTGGGGCTGAGCTGGGAGTGTTGGAAACCGCATGTTAATAATAAATGGATTTTTGCTTGAAGTGTAGACAGCTTCGGCCAACACCTAAGCAACACAGTGATACTTATGTTATTGTTCTATCAGATCAGATTGACTCTTGGCTGTTTTAAGTGACATAAGAAGCTGGAGTCTGTAGGCTTAGGGAAGCAGTAAGTTTCTGCAAAGCATCCTGGGTCCATATTTGTTCTTTAACTCTTCAGGAATCCAGCTCAATCTATAGGAGCTATTTTATCTGCTTCAACATGTTCTGACGTATTCTGATTCCTACTCCTCTGGCATATTGAAGCAGATCACAGTTATCACAGCAGCATGTGTCATTTTGGGATGGAATCCATCTTCACAGACCTTATTAATTAAATTATAGGCACTCATCTGTTCAGAGTTCAGTTTGCAAAACATTTTTCAAATGCAGACACATATTACATGACTCATTCTACATGATACAGCAACTTTAGCATCCTACAGTAAAAGCTCCTCAGAGATGATCCATGACATATTGCCCGGAACATTAACTAAATATTTATAATTTGTATTTTATCACTATCTAGCTTCCTTTTTCACCTTTCCCTTTTTGTTTCTTATATTTTTGGTAACCTAGGCCAGTAACATAATACTGAACCTTACATGCAGAGGAGCCTTCAGCATCCTGTCCCTAAATTTGGACGGGAGCAGAACTGGTTTGCAATACAGTCCAGTTATCCTGTCTTCATGTTGTGCAGCTGGGGAAAAACAGGGAAGTTACTCTCTAGCAGGGCAACTCTGAGCATTCTTTGCTGGAGTTTACAGTGACATCAGTTTTTAGAGTGCAAGAGTCAGTCTCTCACAGAAAAAGATGCTTTCCAAATTTTTATATACTAGTATGGCATTTCCAAATGGGTTAATAACAAGTTACTTCTGGTAGGACCTTCCCTATAAGCTTTCTCTATGTTTCTGATTGCACAGCTCTGTTAATCAATTTTACACCACTAATGTTCCTGATCTACTACCCAAATGTGCCCTCAAGAGTTTCTATGATCTGCTTTAAGCCTGATAGTATATTTTTTAAATTAGTTTGCCTTAGAGGAGAAAAGATTAAGGGCCTCTAGACCCTTGACTACCTACTTTTAGGTCTTTGCCAGATGATGTATCTCTTTTATCTCTCTTGCAGAGAAAATTTCTCTCGTTTTGTGGCACTGGAGGTAATACTTCAAAGCCACACACTATAAATTGAAGGACAGAAGCTTGAATATCATTAGCTCATGGAAGCCATGTTATTGGCTCCAGGGGGGAGAACAAATTCTGATACAATCATGGTGTAGCTTCTCTTTGCACTAAATCTGGGTCCGCCTCAGAGAATGTTTTTAGTTACTTCCACTGCTATTACTTTTGGCATAATGTGCAACAGGTTTCACATCCCAGAATGCTTAGTCTCTGCCTTGAATTTTCAGTTTGCCTGGAGATGCAAAATACAAATAGTCACTGATATTTTCTGTGGTCAATAAGTTGATAAAGTCAATAAGAGAGAGCTGACAATGTATTGTGGTGCTTTCTGGAACTGATTTTCTCCTGCAGGATAACCCCATAATTTTAAAGAAACATTTCACTGAAGTCACATCAGCATAAAGAGATGCAAAGGAGAAATGAACATTTGACTGTATTTGTGCATAAAGGTCCTCATTGTCTGTTTCTCTTGCAGCTTACCTGAGTTCTCTACAGAACGGCAAGTATTTGTAATGCTTTTCACTGTACTGCTCTATTT
>WAAG01030598.1:2315-13117 GCA_013390105.1 Tichodroma muraria
TCCCTCCCTTCTCACCTCTCATTCCTCTCATTCCTCTCATTCCTCCCTTCCCTCCTCTGATTCCTCCCATGCAATTAATACAATGGAATAGCATCAAGAATCCTCTTTCATAAAGTTGATTTCCCACAGCTACCTATACTGAATAGATTTAGTGCAATAAGTTACCAAATCCACAAAACAGACACGGTAAGGGAGGGGTGTTGGCAGTGTGTGCTGTGTAACTCAGGTGATTTTTTCAAAAATCCCTAAAGAGTAAATCTGTATAGAGGCATGTCACTGTATGAAAGGGATGTCTTTCAGAAGCATTTCAGCATGCACACCCACAGTAAATGTTCAGTATCAGCCCCTGAGAGGAAGCTATCTCTGCTCTCTCATAACAGAAAATGAACCTAAGGAGATAAGTTTAATCTTTGATTACTATGAATGTCCTTTCTTGTGCCAAGAGGACTTGTGATTTTCTTTACCAGCCTTAATATAGAATTATGGCAGCATTTTTCTTCATGAAGATTGTTTTTTTTAGAGCATGAAGCTTTCTTCTTATCTTATCCAATTAGCTACAACATAAGAGCATAATAGAGACAACACTGCTTTGCCCTCCCATCAATGACAAACCACACAGCCAAAACATTTGTGACAATTAATACCAAGAAACTTCATATTTTAAGGCAGTGGACTTGGTCTCAAGTGTTTGAATGTTTGAACAATCTTTAGCAGTGGGCTAAAGATTGTTCAAACAGTCTTTAATTTTGAATCTTTAGATTATGCTAAATAAGTGGCTAAAATGTCTTTTATTCAAACTGTTTTTTAAGGGCAGTGATACTGATTGCAAGGTAAATTCTCTTCCCACTGCATAGTTAAAGCACTATGGGCAACAAAGATTAATTTTCAGTGCACACTCTCACACGTTAACACAAAAATCATGCAAATTTATATTACTCACTCAAAGACAGCAACTTCTATTAATTCCTATGATTTAATTTGACAAATCTCTGTTTATAAGACTTGTGTCTTTTCAACTGCATTATAAGGACTTCAAGAGACACTTAAGGAATTGCTCTGTGAGAAAAAAATCCCCATGAAATACGAATGATAAATTAGCTACAGCACAGCATATCTTCAAGAAACATTGTAACAATGACTCATTATTTCTTAAAAAATAGGATTCATTAATAAAGGAGCTCTAGGTTTTAAATAATTTGAGTAAAATTACAAATTTCAGACTTAAAAAAATAATTATCTTTTGACTGAAAATTTCAGGATGTTTCATCTTTGGTTTAAAGCGCACTGGATATCTCAGCCAAAATCATTTATATAAAGGATATTTCAATTACCCATAGCTCCACAGAAAGAATTTTGTCATTGATAAAAGTGTATAATCTCTGAAAAGTACGGAAAAAGAGAATTGTTGAAGGATTTGTAGCTTTTTTAATGTGTTTAAGGCAGCTACTGTTAAAGCAGAAGGAAAATGCATCACTAACTCACTAATTTCTAATATTACTGTTCTGATCTTAGGTTTTGAATGTGTCTTCATTTACTCTTTGTTTATTTTGTCAGTTTACACTGTAAGGTCTTTGGGACTGAGGCTGGAACTATAACGTACAATGTGTTTTCATATTTCATTCTGACTAGGGTTAAGGCATTTAGATAATACTGTAACATAAACTGAACCATTTTAATTTAATAAATTGGTTAACTAATTTCAGATCTCTCAGCAAAAAAAAATCAATGAAATTGTGTTTCTTCATTTTTCTTTCCTGTTATCAAATAATTTGGTTAAGTCATTTACATGTTACATGTATTATAGTTTATGTGTACCAAAGCCTTTTTCTGCAACTCTTTGTACAGAGCACAGCAGGGAACACAGTGTCATTAAATTTCAACCCCAGTGTGAGTTACTGCTTTATCTGAACATAAGAAAGGTTATGCTCTAGGCATAATCCTCTGCAGTGAGGTCTTGATTCATAAACTCACTGCACAGTTCACAGTAAACAGAGAAAACATCAGAGCTGGTTAGCTTAGTCTTCATGTGGGAGTAAGAGGTTAGACAGAAAGCACTTGTAAATCTCAAGGTACTTGTGCTTTTGCTCCTTCATCGTGAAAAAACAAGGTTAGAAGAGACAACAGGGAATGATTGAAATGTGGATGGAAAATCTTTGAAAGTCATTCTCCACGTGTAGACGCTAGAGAAGATTTCTTTTGTTTGGCCTTATTACTTTGTGTAGAAAGAAGTAGTTCTGCTGTTTTTTTCCCTTAATCCCAGCCTAGATCATGACTTCTATTCTCTCATTTTAGGCAAGCAGTTGTTCTTATTGTGCATTGTACATCTGAGCTTATATCCTTATTATGTAAAGAAGGGAAGGGAGTGAAATAAAGAAATGAATAGAACCAAGGACCTGTTTTGACAAAGTCTTTTTTTGTCTTTGAAAGAATTTTCTTGATTTTTCTTCACATTACAGGTGTTGAATAATCTAATATGAACTATTCTATATGTCTTTTCATATTACCAGCCTTATAGACTTCCAAACAGTAGAGTATTGAGGGAATTACAAATTGTGTTTATTTATTGTTTTTTAACATAATAGACATAATATACCCTCCCATGGATGTGCTGTGTTTTGACACTGGCCAAATGCCGGGCACCCATGAGAGTCATTCCCTTACCCTCTTCTGCTACAGTTGGGCAGAGGTGAAGGAAAAAAAAAAATTAACCAAGTGCTCATAAGTTGAGGTAAGGACTGTGAGAAAAACACTCTAAGGGTAAAACAGGTTTAAATTTAAAGGTATAAAGTAAATTTATTATCAATAGAGTCAGTGAAGGATAATGAGAAGTAAAATAAGACCTTAAAACACCTTCTTTTTCCCTTCAGCTTCTCCTTCCTTCCCACCGACAATGCAGGGAGGCCAGACATGGGAATTTTCGTCAGTTATCACTCGAGATCTTTTTCTGTTTTCTCAGGGAGAAGTGTCTTTTTTCTGCTATGTCATGAGGTCTCTCCCACGGGTAAACAGTCTTTCCAAAACTGTTGTGGTGTGAGTCGCTCATCCACAGGGTGCAGTCCTTGAAGGATAGGCTGCTCTAGTTTGGAAGCAAGGGTCCTCTCTGCAACCCAGGGCCCTCTCTCTCTCTCTCTCTGTTCGGGTTTCCCACTAGACCACAGATTTCTCTAACATCCACCTGCACCAGTGTGAGCACTTTTTCCACAGGCAGTGAGTGAATCTCTGCATCACCTGTGGACTTCATGCATTACAAGGGAACAGTTTGTTTTGCCATAGTCTTCACCACAGCTTGCAGAGGAATCTCGGCTCCCACACTTGAAGCACCTCTTACCACTCCTTTATTTCCACTGACCATGGTGTCGCCATGCTGTCACATGTCCTCACTTCCTCCTTTTCTCTGACTAGAAAAAAAATTGCTGCTTGTAAGTACCACTGCCAACAAGTTCCCCTAATTCAAAGTTCCTTGCCAAAGATCCCACAGTGCCAAAAAGTTGATCTCTTCTAGGTTCCATGTCGGGGAATCGCTCGCCATGTTTCCGCAGCCAGCCAGGCAGCCCTGCTGCCATCACACGGGCACTGGTGGCCGCCACAGTGCTGACGCTGTTTACCCTCTCTCCTCTCGGGAGGCACCGGGATGGGGGAGCTGCCACCGCTGCCCCTGCCTTCTTCTCCCGCAGTGCAGCTGGCTAGGGGCAGCCAGGCCGGCAAGGCTTGCCACAGGCCAGCCAAGACGGTCCCTGGCAGAGGTGTTTTTCCATCCCTGGAAAAAAACTGTGTGCACGCTGTTTTGATTTTCTTCTTAAATATTGCATCACAGACACATTACCAACCTCTCTAATTGGGCCAGCAGCATGTCCCTCTTCAGAGCCATCAGAGATTGGCTCTGTCGGACATGGTAGAAGCTTCTAGCTGCTTCTCACAGAAGCTATCCCCAACACAGGATGTTACTTTTTTTGGTAGGGGCTTGCTGCAGTTAATAAGCCTCCTGGACCCCCCAAAATACACAAGTTATTACATCAGACTTGGTGTGACTAGTTTGGTTATTTCTGTTGAATATGCATATACTCACATGTGGTAGGATAATTAATAATTAAACTAATAAAACTGACAAACCTTTACATTACATGAAGGCCTCCCTACGGTGTTCCGTACTGGACATTTAGTGCTATACCTATGTGAAATCTTTAGAGTTGAGTATTAAGAGAGTTGTATTAAGGTTATTGCTCTTAATTTTCATTTCTAGGGTTTCTTTCTGAAAAATTTCAATGTAACTGATCATCTCCCCTCTGATCTTTTTGAGGAAAATAAGACATATGGGTGTCTTAAAATTCTTTATCAAAATTTAAAAAATTATTTATTCAAAAATTCTTTCAATTAAAGAAAAAGGTACAGTAAATAACTATAAGTGAAGTTCTTTAGCTATGGTCACTCTTGCTTTAGCAGTTGTATTTCCTTTGTTGCACTCTCCTCTGCTACAAATCCCTTGCAACTCTTACCCTTACATGGGTCCATTTTCTAAAATATCTTCAATATGAAGACAAAGTCAGTGCCTAGCAGCCCTTGAAATACACGTACTCACCTTTTTTTTTTTTCTGTAGGTGAAGAGTTAATGAATAAACAAATCACTGCATTACACTGCGGGAAGAAAATGTATTTGGAAAAATGCTTAGTCTAGCAGGTGGAATTTTATAAGAATTGCATCACATTTGCCTTCTAGCGCTAACAGTTTAAATAACATTAGAAACAGACCTATGTAAACCCATGTCAGAAAGACACAAGGTAAGATAATGAGAAATGTGATCTATACCTATTTCAGAAAATGTCTGTTCTCAAAATCTGATGTTTAGAATCCTAATCTCTTCAGTACATTTTTGATTACTTTCATTATGGTGTCACAGGGAACAGTATAGTAATAATGCAAATGACCATCAATAACAGATGATGTCTAAATCATCTTTCACCAACCACCCAAATTAAATCTAAATATAAACCACTATATAAACCTCTCCAATATGGTACCATCTTAATGATCTGAGCTACATTCCAAATTTTCATTCAATCAGGCACATACAAAATGATGCTGTTAACTGCAAGGCAGCAGACTGGAGATACATGTTGAAGAATGATTAAAAAGTATAAAAATAAAGGGAGTAACAATTAAAAAAGATAGAAATGTGATGATTTATTCAAATTCAACAAAGAAGAAGGCTTAAGAATCTAAATAAATTTTAAATTGTCAGGGTCTATGAATCTAAAGTCATCCATGAAATCAGCTTATTTGTCAAGGAACCCCAGTTCCATATGAGCAGCAGTTAATGTTTTAAAGCCCTATCTGCCTTCTGCACAAGTGCCCCTGTTTGAATACAGGTGAGTTCAATGAGGATCACCAAAGTAGGTACTTGAAATACTGGTATTCAAGAGCATAGTCAAAACTCTATAGAGAAACCTCTCATTTTACTTTATATCACCCCTGGAGGTAAAAACCAGGAACCCTCCTTTCTTCCTGTCTTCCCCCCCTTTTACATATTAAAGTAACACACCACTGTAACCTTGTAAGCAAAATCTCATGAACAGAAGACTTACTGTGCATTTACTGTGTGACCCAATCCCAAATTATTGAGTGTAATATTTCTCAGAAGGATGTTTAACTTAGTGGAAATGTGGGAGCACTCCCCACTTCTCTCATTCCTTTCTGTGTCATTAAGGTGCCAGTCACGTTGTCCTGTGCATCAGAGAAAGGAAGAGAACAGTCCCTAGGCAGGCTGCAAACAAGGTGCTCCAGCCCTCCCAGAGGAATGAGGTGACCTGAGGGTGCAGGGGGCCTAGGCAAATAAGGTAGTGCTGCTGCAGCTGATCCAGTTGATTCTCCTTATCCTGGAGGAATCCCAGAATCAGAATTCTTGAAGTTGGAAAAACCTTCTGGAAGTCATCTGGTTCACCAACTCTGCTCAGCAGTGCCACCTAGAGCGCAGGACCATGTCCAGAAGGCTTTTGAATATCTCCACAACCTTTCTGGGTAGCATCTCTCTATCATCCTCGCAGGGGTAAACCTTCTCCTGATGTTTACAGGGAAGAACGTATGTTTTAGTTAATGCTCATTTCTTCTCACCCTGTCACTGGATGCCACTGAAAAGAGCCTGGCTCTGTTCTCCTTGCATTCTTCCTTCTGGTATTTAGATATTTATTATTATTTGTCTGCTATATATTACATATGTTTTATGTCTATCTATCTATCTATTTATAATTTATGTAGTCATAATTTAATAAGTTCCCCCCGAACCTTCTCCTAGCTGAACAGCACCACATGTGTAAGTCTATCCTCAATAACTACTCCAGTATCTCTTCATCTTTGTGGCCCTTCACTGGACTCTCCAATATGTCCATATCTCTCCTGTAGAGAAGCCCAGAACTGGACAAGGTATTTCATGTGTGGCCTCACCTGTGCTGAGCAGATGGGAAGGATTACTTCCCTTGGCCATATGGTGGGCATATTCCTGTGGTCATTCAATATTTTGTCTGGTGTGGGCCAGTGTACAAATACAATGGCCTGGTTCAACTTGGCTCAAGTTGATCATCTTGAGCCCTTCATCCTTGGCTCAAGTTCAACTTCTCACATTTCCAGCTGTCCTCCTGATACTGCAAAGCTCCTTTTTTTCTCATGACCTGTACCCAAACTGCACGTGTGTCCAGACGTCCCAGGTTGTGTCCAGGTGCTGACGGAGCCTCTCCATTTCCCTGGGGGCTGGCAGCGGGTGTGCAAAGTCGGCTCTGTTACTGCGCAGCTGCAACCCTGGATCAGGCAGCTGGGAAAACAAATTCATTGTGAGAAGGAGCTGTCGGAAACTCTTCTGGCACCTCCCCACCTATCTTGGGAGCTGGTCAGGTCCTGCCCTTGCTCTCTGCCTGAATTCTCCTTGCTGACCTGTCCTGGGTTTGTATGGAGATCTGAGCCTGATACTGACACAGCCAAATTTCCTGTGCTCTCCTTGCTGGGATACCTTGGGACTGCATCCCATGTGCATGAGGGCATTGCTCTGTCAGGGATTCTCCCAGCTCCCCAAATCCTGCACTAACTACCCTGCAGTTTCCCGACTCCAGGTTAGCCTTCTCAGGGCCAGAGAGCTGATGTGCCACACTCAGAGAGCCTCTACGTTTCCTGCCTTCTCTCCTCACACCTCTAGTGCAAAAGACAGGGACTGCATCACATTAAACATACAAAGACTTCTGAATATTTTTGTCATGGACTGCTCATATGTCATAACACTGGAAGAACTTCAAGTGAACCAGGTTCTTTTAGGAAGTAAAATTATGGAGTTGAAGAATATTTAATTTATTTTCATATATGTTTGATTACTACTGCAATAATGGCTACTGATCTTTGTGAGAATTATTGTATCTTTAAAAATAGTTTTGTAAAAGAGAATGTGCCAGAATGTGCCTGAAACATTACTAAATGTAGCAGATTGCTTACAAGAATAAATGTGACCTGCCAGTTTTATTGAAGTCAAACTGTTGTTCAGCAATCTTGTGTTGATTTCACTTTTCCAGTCAGATTTACTATACGTTATATGCTTAAACATGTATAATATTAATCTGTAGTACTCTGGCAACAACAGAGTCCTTTGTCATGTCAACATTCAAACTATCTACACTGAAGATATTTTTATGGGTAAAGGAATCAGAATTTTTTGACAGAAAAACATACATATTTTCCTAGTTAAGCAGGTGGCAAATCTAGACACAATCAGCAAGTATCTCTAAGGCAGTCAGACAAAATCAGCTCTTGTCATTTTGGCATATCACTCAACTTTCTTTGGCTGAGTGTCTAATGCTGTTGTATGGTCATAACAACTTCTTTGACAAAACATAACCATTGCTACCTTTACTTTGATTTGGAAAAAAAAAATTACATGACATTTTTCTGCTCAGTGAGAACAAAAACTTTTCTCATCATATTTTAATAAATTTTTTAGATCATTGAAACCAGTATTGTATGATATTCAATTATGTGTAAGAACTTTTAAAATGACATACAGTTTCATCAATGCAATGTATATGATCCTGGCCCATTATCAGTTATTCCCTTAAAATGAAGCTGCCTTTTGCACTAGCAGATCTAAGATTCACTGGACAAGTTCTAAAATACCAGTCAAGAGACACTGTTTCAGTGGCTTCAGTGGGGCTAGCATTTTACCACACTTTTTAAAGGATGCTCTGTAATACAAAGACCTTCCTATCTTATGAGCAGGCAAACTTCTCCTGCCTACCTTTAGCATAATTTTATTTATATGTTCTATTTCTCTCTGTGTCTCTGGGAGTCCTACCAGAGTGGTGACAGGGCCAATGTACCTTTTACATTGCAACAAACACAGGAATATGCAGTAGATGAAAGAAGAACAAACATTTGCACCGCAGGGTTTGTTTCCTACAGAACTTCTTATCTGTTATTCCAGAATTGTGCTTCTAATGTCCAAATGTCAAAAAAATAATATTTGACTGGTGTCACTCCCCTGGTGAATATGACAGATCTTTTAGCTGTGAAAATATAAATGGTTTCATATTTGCATTTAGAGAAAATTTGTAAAATTGTATAAAATAAGGACTTAAACTTAGGTTTCAGAGTATAAAATCAAAGAGATATTTATATTTCATCTTTGGTTATTGTCTCCTCCAAATGAATATTTAGCAAAGGTTTTTGGAATATTATCCTGCAGTTTCAGCAAAGATCAAACAAAAATCAGTATCTTGATAGGTTTTAGACAGAGCCTAGACATGTTCACATATTGGTTCAAGCTGTTCCTTACCTAAAGTAAAAGACAGTTTGGATATATGAGATTTCTTATTGATCTATTAATGTCTTATTAAATCAGTACTCTCTTTTTATAACACCTTCTGAAGTTTCAGAGACTGTCACTGAAAAAATTGGCAAATCTCCCAAGTTGTGACTAGCCAGTGAAGTATCAGAACTGTTTTTTCAAGAATGTAAGGATTATATCAGAATTTTTGAAGTTAGAAAGGTGTATTGGGTTTGCATGGATAGGTTTTCGAAGTGGGAGGCTAGAGGGGTGGCTTCTGTGAGAAGCTGGCAGAAGCACCCCTAGGTCTGACAAAACCAATGCCACCTGGCTCCAAAAGAGATCCATTGCTGGCCAAGGCCGAAAACATCCGCAACAGTGGGAGCACCTCAGGGCTTGAAAAAGTTAAGGACAGAAAAAAAGACCCAAAAACCAACAACCCTGCACAAAAGCAAATTGAAGATGGAGAAGGGAGTGAGGATATGTAAAAGAAACAATCCTGCAGATACCAAAGTCAATGAAGGAGGGGTATGAGGTGCTCCAGGAGCTGGAGCAGAGGGAACCCACAATGGAGCACCCTGTTCCTAAAGGACTGTACACTGTGGAAGGGAGACATGCTGGAGCAGTTCATGAAGAGCAGCAGTCTGTGGGAAGGACTCATGCTGGAGAAGTTCATAGGGAACTGTCCCCCATAGGAGGGGCTCTGTGTTGAGCAGAAGAGGGTGTGAGGAGTCCTGCCCCTGTCTTCCCATGCTGCTGGAAGGGAGGAGGTCGATAAAATCTACGATGAAATTGAGCCCAGGTAGATGGGAGGGGTTGGGGGAAAATTTCTGAAGACTTAGTTTTATTTATTATCTTATCCTACTCTGATTGGTTTTCCTTAGTTTCTTTTGCCCATGGCAGTAATTGGTGAGAGGTCTCTCCCTGTCCTTATCTTGACGCATAAGCCTTTTCTTAAGTTCTCTCTCCCATTCCCAGCTGAGGAAGGGAGTGATAGACTTTGGTGAGCACCTGGTGTCTATCCAGGGTCAACCCACCATGGAAGGACATATACCCTTTTCAGTTTAGTCTACATAGTTATGTTCAGAGTTTGTATGGGAATACATATGAGAATTCCAGTTCTAGATCTTCACAGAAATCTAAATATTCTTCAAAAGAGTAGCATCATCTGCAGCAATGAAGGGCCACACTACAGCATTTAAAGCAGAAAGCTGTTCTCTAAAAGCAGTAGCAGCTCAGTCATAAAATGTTATTGGCAGTTTTCTGGAATGTGGATAGATGAAGTGATAAGTTACATAGATTCAGTATAAGAATATGGCCCCCTAATTTATCAGTATAAAAAATAGTGGAATGGACTTCATAGGCACCATTTTATTAAATAAACAAACAAAAGACCTCACCCTAAACTTCTGCTAAAAATGCCAAAAAAGTTTTAGCTCATTCTATCTTTTAAGAACTTTATTTATTACTTTATTACTGTTTGTAGCTTAGTTGAACTTTCTATTAAAAAAAATCAATTTCACATTAGGAATCATTTAAATTAAGCACATTTTTCAATGACTACTAGTTCTTATTTCCAAATGTCACAGACAAAATCAAACACTGAGGGCAAAAGGTCCATGTCTACAAAATAATGGATTTCTTCATGTATATTTCCAATAACATTTAACAGAAACCAATCACGAGAATCCATGGTGATTGTTTAGAGATTGACAAAAATAATACATTGTTCATACTTCAGTAATCAAAATTATTCTCCTAAAGATCAAGAAAATTCTGGATTTTTTTTTCTTTTACTCGTAACACGGTTTTATTCTTAGCTGTATGATGAAAAGAAAATTAAAATGTAAGGTGTATATGTACTGCTGCCAGACGATTTCTGAGTCAGGTGAAATGAAGTGCTTATGCTAACAGTCAGTTAAAAGGAACATAAATCTAAATTTACAGTGGCTGACACCTGAGCCTTGGTCAGGGATTCAATTTATATATACTCACTATGCATTTCATTAC
>WAAG01030601.1:0-37871 GCA_013390105.1 Tichodroma muraria
GGGCCATGGGTTAGTGGTGGCCTCAGCATGATGGACTTGATGATCATAAACATCTTTTTCAATCTTAACAATTCCATGATTCTGTGGTTTTTTTCCAACCTTATTCTTTCCATCTGTCAGAGCCAAACCCAAGTCTCTCATTGGTGGTGGCTGTTGGGATGAAGGACTTGGCTGAGCTGGAGCCCTGTGGGTTCCCCACTCACAGGATTCTTGTTCCCTGCAGGTAAATGGCCACCTGGACTACATGAAGCAGATGGGCACGATCCTAAAAGCCGTGGGCATTAAAACCAAAGAATGCCAGCCAGAAGAGAAGGGCAGTGGCAGTCTTTTTTCCCCTCAAGCCAAGAAATCCCAGCGGGCAGCTGGCAGCGAGGCTCAAGGAGAGGAAAACACCAGGAAAGAGGAGGATGAGGCTGGGGGTGAGGCTCTCACAGCTGGCTGCGCTCACCGACAGAATTCTTCACCGGCGGAATCTCCCAGCTCTGCCCTGGGAGAGCCCTCGCCTCCCTGCCCAGACTGCTCACACAGCACGGACAGCAAGGACCAGGCGGTGGGGAAAGGAGCAAATTAGGGCAGAGCTGCACAGCCAGCACAAAAACCACTGTCAGCACATCCGTGGCACTGGGGTTGCCGGAGGATGGGGCTGGCAGAGCTGCAGCTGCGGTTTCCAGCCCCTCCGGAGAAAAGCGTGGCACTGGCGTGGCACTGGATCAAAGCGCTCGGAGGAGCCGCCCACGGCAGCTCCCTGAGGCGAGAGAGGGCTGATTCCTGCCTGAGTCTGCACTGCTCCTCAGCAATGCGAGGCAGATCCCATCCAACTCCCTGCAGGAAGCAGCTGCACCCCTTGGCACCTTTTCCCTGCTGTGACTGGGGGAAGCACGTGGCTCTGAGGGGATTTTAAGCATTTCACAGAGAGGGGTTCATTACTAGGAAATTAAAAACATTTTTCCACTGGAGAAGAGTTTGGTTTGAGGATCTCAGGTGTGTTCCAGGCTACACCTGCCCCACTCCTGACGGATCCACATCCACTCTCCGGCTCTGCTGACCAGGGTGGGAAAGGCTCAGGCTTCCAGGCTTCCTTCCCCCACCTGCTGCACGTTTACTGCCAGGGCTCAGGCACTTTCCCATCTCCAAGAGTGTTTCCCTGTCTCCAGGCTGGGGTTGGTGGGTGTTGGAGGCTCTATTTCTGTTAGAAACATGTTTGGGACCCTGGGTGAAAGCAGCAGGAAAACTGAGGGGATTTTGGATGGTTTATGAAAATTCCTCCCGGGCTCTCCAAGCCAGCAACCCACTGAGACTTTCCTTTTGTGTCCCACAGACACCTCCAGCCTTAAAAGCCCCATCCAGACATACTTTTAATTTACTTAGAACAAAACCAGTACTTGGCACAGGATAAACATGGATCTGTTTGATTTCTACCTCCTTCCATAAAAGTGAATTAGCTCCACTCTCTTCATCCCCAGTTTCAGAGCAGAGGGAAGGACATGGCTCTACATCCCATGCCAGCACAGCTCCAGAACCTTGTGGGAATGATCCACATCTTCCATAAAAGGCCCTCTTCTGTCCTGTTTTGCTGCTGAGCCCAGGCAAGTGCATCTGTCAGGAGTGTGACAGGTGGGTAACCCCACTCTGGGATTTTACACTTTGTCACAAGGGAGGGTTCAAACTCTCACACCCCCATCTGAGGGTCCTGTTGTCTCATGAGAGGGGAAATATTGGGATTGCACCTTCCTGTTTTGTTTCACACAGGGTTCTCCCCCTCCTCCTCCTCCTCCCTGCTTACCCAGCAGCCACTTTAATCCCCCCTCTCCTTCCATTCCCAACTTCCTGCAGACCTTACCTGCAGATCATTCCTCGTGGAGTCACACACGGCTGGGTTTGTGGGTGATGCTGTGACCCAGCAAAGCACCATGGTTTGGATTCCTGGCAATTCCTCTCCCTAAATCCAGCATCCCAGGGGCTCAGACCTGCCCAGCTCTGACCTGGAGCAGTGCCTTGCTGTGGAGCAAGGAGGGAGGAATTTTTCCACATTGGCTGTGGAATCCCACAGGGATGGGGCTGTTTTGCCAGCTGTGTGGGGTCACACCAGTTGGTGCAGTTGGCTGCAGGGGTGGGATGGGTTTTCTCTGCTTATCCGAGGGTTTGTCCACAAGCAAACATCTAATTACTGCCTGGATGAGACAGTAAGGAGTTACTGCTTTTGAGCATTTGGCTTAAAGAGGTGGCTCTCCCTCTCTTCTCTTTCTGTCTCCCGAGGCTAATTTGGTACCTAACAAACTTCCAGACTCCACAGTGCCTTTTTCTGCTCCTTTTTAACTCGGGTTGTAGTCCAAGCTTGTATTTATATAAGGCCATTGTGGGAAGATGCACATCTTGATCTGGGTACTCAACACCAGCCCCGAGCTCCATCTGTGGCAAAATGCATTGAGGTTTGAGCCTGTGCTCAGCCCTCGGCATGTCCTGGTCACGTATCCCTGGCTCCCAAGGGATTTGTGGCAAAGAAATGCTGGGTTGGTCATACAAACTCCAGTTCTGGAATATCTGTGGGCAATGTTGGAAATGTTGTTGGCAAGTGGAAAGAAAACTGAAAGTGGCCTGGCGTGTGGCTGCTTCTTCCAGCGTCCCGTGTCCAGGGCATGCATCGTGCCTGTTTGGACATCAGGGAGTTCCAGGAGAACAGTCTTGGAGTTAGGCAGAAGGCTTGGAGTGAAGGGTCCAGGGTGGGCACAGCAGCCAACTGCCAGCCCAAAGGCACTTGAGGAAGAATTTACTAAAAGAATTTGTTTTTATTGATTTTTTGAAATGCCCACTTGTCACATTTACTCAGTGTTCCCTCTGCTTATGGCTCTGGGGAGGAGGCTGGCATTGCCATTTAAAATACAATATTCCTTTAGATTCTTATTTGAAGGGGGGGGGGGAAGTGTATTTTCTAACTTCATCATCGAGGACGTGATGGATCGTCAGAGGGAAGTGAGATGGTCCTGTGCCAGGAGTGGGAAGCTGTGGGATGGAGCCTGTGGGAGGAGCTGATCCCCTTCCTACTGCGAGACACCCACGGAGCCACCGTGAGTCGCACCCCACACCCCCACTGAACGTCCAGAATTCAGTGCTGGACATTCTGCAGCAAATTCAGCCCCCGCGGTGCAGCTCTGTGTGACAATTCACGGCGGGGCCGCTGAGCTGGAGCGCGCTGTGTGACAGGGACCTGAGACAGACACGACTCCAGTGAGGAGATCCAGCTCCAGCTCCAGGAAGATGTGATGTTCTGTGGGCTGAAGCACACAGTGCTGGCACCTCAGCGGTCCTGCTGAAGCAGCCCCAGACCTCTTGTCCATGAGCCGCAGGACTGTTTTCCACCGCTCCCCTCGGAGGAGATCTGCTGAGCTCTGTGTGTGCCAAACCAAGCCTTGGTTTGAGGTTAGGGAGAAAAGAGAGTCTGGAATCTGAGACTCACCAGAGATGGAAAGGCCACGGGAAAGGGTAGGGGATGGTGACGGTGAGCACAGGAGGGATAAAACAGAGAGAGACAAGGCAGGTTAATTCAGCAGCAACACCTGGCTTTGCACACTTTGATCCTCCTTGTGACAGTGCCTGGGGCCACCATCCCCTCCACGCGCTGCACCGTGTGCTGGAACAGGGAATCTGGGAGATGGCTCTTGGCAAATCAGCTCCCAGAGGGTTTGTGCCGGGCTCCGGGGGGATCCTCCCCGGCACACGGAGCCGTGCGTGCCCCGCTCAGGCCACGGGGGTGCCGAGCTGCAGCTCCGTGTCCGGGGGCTCCGCGTCCCAAAGGCTGACGGAGCGGGCGCCGGGGCGCGGCGGGGCCGGGAGCAGCCTGGGGTCACTCCCGGGTGCCCCGGAGTCGACAGAGTCGGTCTCGGCCTGCAGGGTGAGGACGTTCTTGAGGGACGTGGCAGCGCGGGGCCCGCTGTTGGAATTTCTCATGGATAGGGAGATGGCGCTGGGCCGGGGCTCCGCGGAGCGGCGGCAGCAGGGCAGGAATTTGCCCATGGCTCTCTTGAAGTCCCTCATGAAGAGCGGGTAGATGATGGGGTTCATGGTGCTGTTGCAGTAGCCCAGCCAGGTGAGCACATCGAAGAATCCGGCCGGGACACAGCCGCAAACTGCCTGGGGGGGACACGGCAGGGGTTAGCAGGCTCCCACCTCAGCCCCCACCCAGAGGGGCTTCCCAGGCGCACCAGCATTCCCCTTTCAAAGGAAACCTTCAAATCCCTTTTTTTCCTTGCTGCTGCTTCCCTGGGGAATTGCATCCTTGGTCCTGGAGATCCAGCAAGACCTTTCGGTGCCTCCGATTGAACCCAGCTGGATTCCAAAGGGAAAACTTCTGGAAACCTGACATAAAGCCCCCACAGGCTCTTACCTGAGCCACATTGGTGACAAAGAAGGGCAGCCAGGCCACGAAGAACATGCCCAGGAGGATACCCAGGGTCAGGCTGGCCTTCAGAGCCTTCTTGCTGTGCTTGTTGGTGAACCTCCTGCTCTCGCTGCCAGCCAGGGGCTGGCTCGGGGCATGTGGGACCTGCAGCCAGAGACAGGGAGTGGTGGGCAGCTTTCCCTGGCACCAGCACTGGCCTCTGCCCGAGAAAAGTGGCATTTGGTGCTCCAGATCCTGCAAAAACCCTGCCAGTAATTCCCTTCTCCAAGGGGCAGGAGCTGGGCACACACCGCAAGCCCTGAAGCACAAATTAGGAAGGGGAAGTAATAGAAACCCTCAACACTGAGAGTATGATTTTATTTACTGTAAAATAGGGTGCTTGTCATTAGGCTGCTCTTTAGAGAAAAACCCAGCTCAGTCCATGTGAGGATAAAGCCTGCCCCTAAACAGGCAGCTCTGGCTGCTGATTACAGCAGCAAACTAAATATGGTTTTAAAAGCAGGACATGAAACATTTCAGCCTACAAACCCAGCCCTCCATCCCCTCCTGCAATCTAAAATTAAGTGATTATCTCAGCCCTCCCCTGTAATTAAATGATGCCCTGTTGCAACTCAGCTTCTGGCCCAAAAAGAGAACAAAAATCTCTAAAATGAGATGAAGATGAAAAATGTTGAAAGATGAAATTTGAGGGTTCCCTGGGTGACACCTTGTTCCTCAGCCAGTTTGGGGCTTCAAGGAATCTTTTGGGCCTCAGCTGAGTGACAGAGGGGTGGATGCTGCTCTTCCATGGCACAGCAAAGCCCCTGAACATCCCCTGGCTCTATTTGTGGAGTCCAAAAACCTGGCATCCTGCAAGAAAATAAACACTTTATGATGCTGTCTGTTTATTCTTTAATTCTCCTTTTCCTTTTGACTGTCTGGTGCAGCTAATCATGTGTGGGGGAGCTGGCTGGAGTCCCGGCTCTGCTCTTGGAGAGAACAAACTAAATCAAGGTATTTAAAAGCAATTAAGTTTGCCTTTTCCCTGTAGGATATGAGGTCAATAAAGCCCATTACAGGGAATTAAAGCTGTTAGATTTAGTGGCAATTACCTTCTCCTGGAGAAATACAAACAAGTGCAGCCACGTTTTTGTTATAAAACCCACACACTCCGGTTCCACCGGCGAGCGCACGAGGAGGGGTTTGGCAGCTCCTGTTATAGAGCAGGTAACAAAAATAGAAGCTTCTGTTCAAAATAAGGTGCTCTGAGGAATCTGGCATTTGCTATTAGTTAAAATCCTTCTCCCCCGTATGTCTCACACCCACCATGGCCAAGATTTACGAGTGGAAAGTCAGATAAGATTAAACCCCTCGGGGATGACGCCAGCCAAGAGGGGGGTGAAACTGCGTTTATTTTGCACTGCTGAGCATTTTTGCCTGGATCTTATTTATTTCTCTGCTTCTGCTCACGCTATTTCTGTGCTCATGAGCAGCTTCAGAACTCTCCATTGCTGAGACAAGGTATGGGGCACCCCAGAGGATGTCAGGGAGGTGGATGTTGCCCAAAATCTCCCTCCCTGCGGTTGTCAAAGCTGGCTCCAACCCCGAGGCCATCCAGGAGGCAGAAACAGCCCAGGCACACAAATTGTGGGCTCTGCCAGAGCGAGGTCCCTGTGGACACCTTACCTGTGGCCTGGCCTCATCGGTGGTGGCCACGTTGGAGGCGAGGGAAGCCACCTGCACCGCCTGCTTGCGCGCTGCCAGCAGGATGCGGCAGTAGGTGAAGGAGATGGCGGCGGACGGCAGGAAGAAGGTGAGGCAGGAGGCCACCAGGGCGTAGGGCAGACTGACCAGCAGCCGGCACTGGTCCTCGTCCCCCCGCCCGGTGATGTTCAGGGGCCGCACCTCAAACTCCAGCTCGTGCCACCCCATCTTGATGGGCAGGAAGGAGGCCAGCGCGGCCAAGGTCCAGGTGGCCAGAATGAGCGCCAGGGCCCTGCAGGACGTCATGCGCAGCTTGTACCTGAGCGGGGACGTGATGAGCAGGTACCGGTCCAGGCTGATGACGCAGAGGTTGAGGATGGAGGCGCTGCAGCACATGACGTCGAAGGAGGCCCAGAGGGAGCAGAAGTCCCCTTGCAGCACCCAGCGGCCGTACAGCTGGTTGAGCATGGCCGGGGGCATCACCACCAGCCCCACCATCAGGTCCGACATGAAGAGGGACACCAGGAAGTAGTTGGAAGTGTTGCGGAGGGAGCGCTGGGTGACGATGAGGAGGATGAGGAGGAAGTTGCCCGCCGTGGTCAGCAGGATGATGAAGCAGAGGAAGGCGGCCACCCAGCTGCTGCCCACGAGCAGGGAGTGCTCCCCCAGCACGCTGGAGTTGGGGGCCCACAGGTCCCCCTCCATGAGGAGTTGGGGGCAGGGTTGGCTCTGGGGCTGGGGACCTTCTCTGCGTGATCATCGCCAGGGCCGGGGAAGGAGGATCATCTCTCTCTGCTCTCTGTCCGTGGTCCTCCCTTCTCCTCTCCTCCTCTCCCTCTCTTCCCCCACTCTCTCTCTTCACTGGCACTTAGGGCAGAGTGACATTCCCAGGAGCCGATCAGCAGGACCAAGGTTCCCTCCCCCCATTACTCACAGCAGTTCCTCGTGCCTGTAAATCCCCCTGCTCTGGGATGTCCCTGGATGCTGCTTCTGGATGCTGGGGACGAGCTGGATGTCAGGGTTCTCAAGATGCCAGGGATGGCAGGATGCTCTGGATACTCGGATGCTCTGGATGCACTGGACCAGGGAATAATACAGCACTGATACGCTCTGGATGCTCTGCACTCAGGATACTTCAGATGCTGGGGATGCTCTGCATCCCAGGATATTCCAAATGCCAGGGCTGCTCTGTACCCAGGATATCCTGGACGCTGGGGATGCTCTGGACTCCAGGATGCCTCAGATGCTGGGGATGCTCCGGCCTCCCGAGGCTCAGCTGTCGCCCCCAGCTGAGCTGGGCTCCCTGCCGTGCTCTGTCCCCGGGGTCTCAGAGCTCCTCCGTGCCCGCCGCTGCCGCTGCTGCAGCCGGAGCCGCCAGGAGCAGCACAGCAGCCTCAGGCGAGGACCGAGATGCTCCCAGCCAAGCCCGGCCGGGAGGAGGAAGATCCGGAGTGTGGAAGGGATCTCTCCCTCGGCAGAGGAGCGTCCAGCCCGCAGGGAGGTGTGAGAGTGGGTGTGTGCAGGTGCCAGCCCGACTTTCACCTGCTGCTGCGGATGCACACAAAGGATGCAGAAATGCCGATCGAGGAGGTGGGGCTGGGGGGAGAGGAGGAGATGAAATGAAGCGCTAATGAAAACAAGGATCTGGGCTAAACTCCACAAAGTGGCAGCCAGAGAGTTCCCCTTTCTGCCTTAAAGAGACAGCCCCGTGCTCTGCCATCCCTGCCATCCCTGCCATCTGTGCCAGCACTGGAGCCCTGGCTGGAGGCACCTGGCAGCTGGGCCAGCAGGTCAGTGGCCAAGCCTGGCTAGCAGCACCGAGTTCCAGGCTCCATCCTCCACACTGGGAGATAAAAAGCAAAATTTTGCAAAGTCAAATAAAAAAACCCAACCAACAGCTACAAACAACGACCCTCAGGAAGCAGCCAGAGGACTTGTTGGCAGATATTCCAGCAATCTGCAGCCAGGGATGGAGGAGCAGTGACAGGGGAGAGCCTGGCCACTCTGTTGTGGGTTATTTGGACTGGCCTCGGGGCAGCCCAGCTCCCTGCCTGAGGGGCAATCCTGGATGGACACACAGCAATCTGCCCTTTAGCAAGTGGGAGGCAACACGTGAGAGGAACCAGCTCAGAAAACCCTTCTGAGTCTCTATGTGCTGCTGAGAATTCCATGCTGCCACCTCCACACTCAGGGCAAACACCTCAGGGTGCTGTGCAGTTTTTTGTATTGCTTGGGGCTTTTTAATTACCCAGCTGCCCAAAGGTGGGGTTTTCCCAACAAATGGCTGTGATTTTTGTTGGGGGAGACCAGGACCAGCACAGACCAGAGCTGAGAGTGCACCCCTGGCACCCATCCTGTGCTCCCAGGGCCAGGCACTGCCAGCTGCTGCCCATTCCTCCCCAAGTGCCCACTAAAGCTTTCCTTAACACACCTCCCTGGGAAGTTGTGCTGCAGATGTGTGGGTGAGAGCCAGCTGTGCACGCCGCATCCCCAGCCCATCCCAGCCGCCCACCCTGGGACAGAAATCAGCCTCTTTACCAAGTCCTGCTTTTCCAATCACCTTTCCAACAAATTTACTGTGCTTTTCCCGGTGCCTGAATGTGCATTCCGGGCCTGGAAACCATCTCTGAGCAAGGGATGGGGAGGTGGAAGGCAGGGACCCAGCCCAAACGTGCACGGTTATCCCCCCAGCGCCTCCGTGTCAGGCTGCCACTGGGAAACAGCTGCAGCCACTCGTGCCAGGACAGGCTCTGCCTCCCCTCTGCCTCTGCTGGACCCTCTCTTTGGATGCTCCCAGCCAAACCTCCCCGGCCACCTCAGTGCCACAATGTGCTGGCAGCAGTCCCAGGGCAGCGCACGCACATGTGAGGTTCTGATTGCAGCAGGAGGTTTCCTTAGAAAAGCCTTTGCCCCAGGAAACCCTCACTTCCCCAGCCCATGTGTGCTGGGAGCAGAGAGAAACCCCATCCCGAGCCCACCCTGAGCAGCCTCCCCCGCCAGGATAAGTGAAGGCAGCAGCACAGATTTATCCCAGCTGGATCCACAGTGAGGAAGTGATGCCACAGTGCAAAGCCAGGCTTCCTTCTCAGCCCTGCTGCATCCCAGTTTGTCTCCAGAGCTCCAGTTTGTCCGCATTAGTTTGTCTCCAGAGCTTTTGCTTCTGAGGAGATTGGAACAGAATCATGGAGTCATGGAATGGTTTGGGTGTGAAGGGATCTTAAAGCTCGTCCCATTCCCACCTCCTGCCATGGGCAGGGACACCTTCAGCTACCCCAGGTTGCTCCAAGCCTCATCCAGCCTGGCCTTGGACACTTCCAGGGATCCAAGGGGCAGCCACAGGTGCTCTGGGCAGCCTCTTCCCAACATCCACAGCACATCCTCCATGCATGGGAGGCTTTGTACACTTGGTTTGGATGTGTTTGCCGGGGAAGCGAATCTGAACTGACTGAAACAAAATGTGTTTAAAAAAATCTGCCTTAAAATGAAGACCAAATCCTACCAGTCCCTGCAAAAGCTTCTCCGTGTCAGCAGCTGTCCTGGGCTGTCTGTGCTGTCTCTCTGCACTGCATTTTTGGACACATCTGCAGGGATCATGGATTCCACCAGCTCTGCTCTCCAGTGCCACTAGCAGGGAAAGCAAAACCAGGTTGTCAACAGCCACCCAAGTGTCAACATAGCAAAAAAAAAAAAAAAAAAAAAAAGGGGGGANAAAAAAAAAAAAAAAAAAAAAAAAAAAAAAAAAAGGGGTGACACAGAGAGAGTCAAACTGAGAGACTTTGGTGAAGACATCCAGGCAGTCCAGGGCTTAACACAGCAACATCCAATAGTGCAATGCACTCTCAGGATGTCCAGGATGTCCTTCCAGACTTTAACTGGGTTTGAATTTGGACAGAGCCTGGCTAACTACCTGGATTTATGGTTTAATCTGCACACCAGCCCTCTACTGCCTTCCTCTGCTGGAGCTCAGATTGTGTGGAACGGAGGTGGAGATGTCCTGCTTCAAACACCCTGAACTGCAGCTCCTGGAGTTTACAGGAGCAGCCCCCTGCTAAATCCAGCCTGTTTCCACTGCACACCAGTAAAAGGGCCCCATATGGTACTCAGTGATCACCATGGGCTTCTCCACCTTTTCCTGGCTCTCACATAAAAACTCCCTTCCTTGGGAAGACACTTGACAGCCTAAAACCATTATGGTAACACACAGAGCACCTCTAGCCCGGCCAGGCCCTCCCTGTTCAGCCCATGCCCTCCGCTGTGGCAATTCCTGCCTTAATGCAAACCCTCTCCCACTTCCCAAAGCACAGACCTGCTCTCCCAACCTGTGCAGAGTCCCCAGAGCCTCATGGAGTGGGGGCAATGAGGTCTGGCCTCAATGAAGGGGCAATAAAAGCTGGCCTCAAGGAGGGGGGCAGTGAGAGCTGTCTGCTGGCCCAGCACAGCCTCCGGCCCCTCTGGGAGCTGATGGACCTTCCCCAGGATCAGGCTCAGGCCAAGGAGCACCACTGATCATTCCTGAGGGCACATCCACGCCGCCCTTGGCATCAGTGCGACCCGAGGTTTGCAAGAGCACACAGCGCCCTGCCAGGGAACGCCTGATCCAAACGCCCTTGGGAAGAGCCCGCTGGCTCCAGCCAAGGTGCTCAGCCCCTCCTTCCCACGAAGGGATGTCCGCTCCTGTCCGAGTTCGCCTTCCGCAGCATTCCCGGGGCCCTGAGCATCTGGATGCCCAGGAACACGCCGGACCAAGACTGTCACCTAGCGGCAGCAGCGCCCGAGAAGGTCGCGTGATCCCGGAGATCCCACAGGAGTCCCACACACGCGGGACCCACCACGCCCGGCCACAGCTGCCGGGCAGGCTCCCCGGGCCACATGCAGCCCATACGTTCAGTATTTGGGCTCGGTTTTCTTTCCAGCAGCTCTCTCTCCTCCTTTTCCCAGATGGAATGCAGCAGAAAGCTGCGGGAACCACGGCTCTCCCGTGCCCTGGACCCTCCGGCACCGCTGCCTGGCCTGGCCGGTGTCCTGGTGTCAGCACTGCCAAAAACCAGACGGGCATCAGAGCACTGAGCAGTGGAAGTCAGAACTAATTTATTTAAGAAAAAAAACCCCAAAACTTGTCAAAAGGAGGGGGAGGCATTGATTACAAGCTCTGGAAGCTCTTGTCAGGACAACGCCAGGGAATCAGCTTTATACAACAGAGAGAGAGGGGCAGCAGGTGCCGTGCCCACCCCAACCCCCAGCCCTGCCCGAGCCCTCCCTGCACAGGGACTCAGCCCCCTTCTCCCTCCACCACCCTGAAAGTGCAGCAGGGAGAGGGGGGACAAGGGTGGAACCTCCCCCGCCCCCCCAGCTCTTGGCCTTCCCCTGCAGCCCCAAAACGTGAAGCCCCAGCGCTCATGATCCAAGTCCCTCATCCCCACGGAGCAACGTGGTGGCCCTGGGGACAGCAGAGTAAGGGTTGTCACCACCACGGTTCCCAGTCCCCTCACATACAGCCCCAGAGGCACATCCTGGGCAAAACCCTCCCCAGGAGCAACCTGACACAAAGGGTTGGGGTCGGACTAAGATCCAGTGGGTGCCAGGAGCATGTCCACGCTGAGCCCTTGTGGGCAGGCAGGGAGAGAGGAGGCAGAAGGGGTGCTGCTGATCCCACCACCCCAGGAGAGATGTGGATCCCTCGTGGGACTGTGGAGAGGCTGCTTCCCTTCTTCCTCCACGCTGGGCATGAGGAAAACCCAGCAGGACTCGGAGGGCTCCCCCCAGGGCCGGGAGCCTGCGGAGAGCCCTGGGAGCCCGGCCCAGCCCCTGCTCTCAGCCAGAGCCCCTCGTGCCACTCCTCTCAATATATTATTATTATTATTATGTGCAAGTAGTTTTGCATCAGGAAAGGCTGAGCCCTCGTGTCTCAGCCTGCAGCTCCAGCCTCAGCCCTGCCTGCGCCCCGGAACGTCCCAGGGTGTTGGGGGGCGACACGAGGGCAGCGATTTGACGGGAAAGACTCCAGCACCCCCCTCCCTCCCCAAAGCCCGGCCCTCGCACAGCCCTGCCAGGACAGTCCGCACGGGCCGGGTCACTCCTCGGCCTCCTCCTCGTGGTGGTGGTGGCTGGAGGCCGGCGGCTCCTCCAGCTCCTGCTGGTGGTGGGGGTAGTGGTGGGGCGCGGGCCCCTCGTGGGGCATGTTCTCCTCGGCGTTCAGGTACACGTTGAACAGGGCTCCCTCGTGGCTCGGCTCCTTCCCACAGGCCTGGCAGCTGCAGTGCAGGATCTTCTCCACCAGTTTGTCCACCCTGGGGATCTCCTCGTTGCCTGGGCAGTCCAGCGTCACCTGGGCAGTGGGACAAGGACACAGCAGGTCAGTGCTCGAGCTCCCGTGGTGGGAGGTGTGACCTGCCTCAGACCCTGCAGATTTGGGGTGTTTTAGGCCAGATGTGATGGGTTTCTATCCATAGAAACAAACCCCTGGTCCGTTTGCAAGGTGGGACTTCTCTGGGAATGTCTCGTTCCAGACTCTCAGGGAAAATTACAGAATCATCAAGGCTGGAAGAGACCTTCAAGCTCATTGAGTCAAACCATCAACCCAGCACCACCATGGTCACCTCTAAACCATGAAATCACTGGATCATTAAGATTGGAAAAGGCCTCCAAAATCATCAAATCCAACCTATGACCCACTCCCACCTTGTCACCCAGCCCAGAGCACTGAGTGCCACGTTCAATCATTCCTTGGACACCTCTAAGGGACAGGAACTCCTCCATCTCCTTGGGGAACTTTTTCCAAAGCCTGATGACCCTTTCAGTGAATTTTTCATTCTCATATCTAATCTGAATCTCCCTTGGTGCAACTTGAGGCCATTTCCTCTCCTCCTTTCACCTGAGACATGGCAGAAGAGACTGACCCCCACCTCACTCCCTCCTCCTCTCAGCACCAACTCCATCAGGACACAGCTCCCAGGCACTGCTGGTGCTGGAATATCAGTGTGACAGCAAAGGCCATCCACAAGAGGTGATGCCAAGCAGCCTGGGTAGTTTGGACTAAACCCTCTCATCAAATGTGAGCTGAAAGTGAGGCAGAGAGCAGAGCCTGCTCCCTGGGCTCTGGGCTTCTCTTGGACCTAGGTTTGTGGCTCTGCCAGGATCAGAGGTGACACGGAACTGTGAGGTCTAAGGATAACTGGCTGTGGGAGGAACTTCTGGACATCAAACACAGCCAAATCTCCCAAGGAGGAGCAGGAGACAAAGGGAGCAGTAGAGAGAGCAGGCATGTGGATAAGCATAGGAATAAATAATGCAGGGAATGACAGGGGATGGTTCTGCAAATAGAGGGGTAACAGATCATTCAGCAGAGCTCCCAGCAGCTCCTGCCACCCAGGTATCTCAAGACATGGCACAGTTACCTGAGAAATGCCCTGGAAGGAAACTGTGAGTGGGAAAAGCCCAGAGGAGAAGGACTGGCCCTGAAGTGGTGTCAGAGCAGAGCTGAGGCCCCGTGGAGCAGAGCGGGATACTCACGATTTCCCACATGGACTGGGCTGGCATGCAGGAGTCGCAGTGAACCAGGGACTCTGTGGACTGGGGGAAGGTGTTGGGGACGCTGTAGCTGAAACACTGCCCCAGACAGGCCCTGCAAAGACAGCAGGAGGGGTGGGGGCTCAGGGGAGGTGCTGCTCTTCCCAGCAAAGGCAGAGATTTGACCTTCCCTGAGGCAGAGGCAGGACACTGTGCCTGGCTTCTTGTGTGAGTGACAGTCCCCAGAGCCACTCCAGTGCCTCCAGCTGCCTCTAGCCCTGGGTGTGGGTGGATCCGTACCTGTTCTGGATGGATTTGGACTCGCAGCCGCTGTGCCCCACGATCTGGGTGATGTTCTTGGCCTCGCACCAGGCACTCTTGTCTGGGAAGAGGGCGAGCTTGTTTATGGGCGGCGGAGCGGCCAGGAGCAGCGCTGGGAACAGGGCCCCCACCACGAACCATAACATCATGGCCAGCTCTGCCAAAATCCTACACCTGGACACGGAGAGCAAGACGTTAGCAGCAAAGAAAACTGGCAAAGCAGCCCATTTCTCCTAGCCCGTGGAAGTTCTTGGTTGTTACAAGAGCAGGTCCCTCCCCACATCCCCCTCCACAGCTCCCAGACACTGCTCGTGGGTGGAATATGCTACTCTGCCTCTTTCCTCTTCCAAACAGGCTCTGGGCCTGTCAGATACCTGAGTTACCTCCCCTGAGCTCTGTGCCTGGAACAACAGCAGGCTTTTCCTCATTTCCCACCCAAAACTGAGAGAAGTTTGCAAACCAAAAGTGTCACCGCCACGAAGTTGAGCCAGGCTGGAGAAGTCCCAAGCCACAGAAATGTGTTTATTTGAGGAAGGGACAAGCTTTCCCGCTTCCTTTTCTCCCACCTTGACAGCAAAGCTGGCCTCGCTGCCAGCCTTGCCGGGGACCCCTCTGCTCCGGGGAGTGCGCGGCAGGTGTCGCTGCAAGGCAGCAGCACGCAGGGGCACGTGGAAACCTCAGCCCAGAGGCTGGAAACCCGAGAAAAGGACAATGCAACGTTTATTTGTACAGAGCCGCTCGAATTCTGCAAGGGGTTATTCCCAGGATGGGAACTGGGGCTGCAGACAAGGGGAGGGGGGGTTTGTCACAAGGACAAAGCTCGCTCGCTAAGGTGGTCGGCTTGGAGGTCACTCCCCACCCGCAGAGAAATCCCCCCGAGGTTTCCTTGCTCTGCTCTCCAGCCAAGGTGCCTGAATTAACACTCCCAAGTCGCTGGGGAAAGGCAGATGGAAAAGCAGCACAGAAACAGGGAAATTTTTTCCTGTGTGGGGTTTGGATGGAGTCATGGTGAAAAGCATTTATACTTCCTAAAATATTTGTTCAAACCATGTTATTTGTTATTTCCTTCTATTTATTTATCCAGACGACAATTCACAGCCCACACTGGAAAGACTCCTGTTGATTCCCATGGCTCCTGGGCCCAGCCCTCTAAAACTTGCTGGTAAGGAGAGGAAAAATGCCCTGTTCCTCCAGAATCCTCATCCACACCCCGTGGGATGCAGGAACATCAGACTTATCTAAATGATTGAGATGCCCTCCTAAGCACTCAGGGATTTAAAGGTCGTTATGGGATTTTGCCCTGTTATCCCTCCACTGAGCTCAACCTCCTGGATCTGAATCAAAAGACAGATGAGAAAGATTCTTCCCTGTCTTCCATCCCACGGCACACAGAAAGGAGCATCCTCATTCACAGGATCTCTGGAGGAATCTTGTGGGGGGTCTGCTAAATGTCCTCATTTTCTGGTGATACAAGAACCACAGTAATATAAAGCAGCAACACCTGCAAAGCCTTGGCTTTGTAATGCTCCCAGGCCTTGTGGGATGTGAATCCCATGGGTCCCTGGTGGGAATACCTGCACAAAGGAGACTTTGCAGGTGTTGGCTGGAGATAAGCTGAGGCTTTTAACTCCTGAGCTTGCACTGCCACTAATGAGAGTTGTGGGGTTAATACATCTGTCCTGAAGAGGACTCTTGTGCCTGAGGGTTTTTTTCCATTTCAGTGGGGGAATTCTGCAGTTTCTGAAGGAAGAACGTGGCTAAGTTGCACACGCAGACTCACACACACTTGGTTTGCTTTCCGAGACAAGCGTCGCTAATTCCTCAAATGCCAGCAGCTCTGCGCTGAGGAATCCTGCTCCCAAAGGCAAGTCCGAGATCAGAGCTGGGATGTGACCCAAAGAGCAATCACAACCCCCCGGAGAACAGCCCAAATTCCTCTGGAGTCAGCACACAAGTTCACTTCCACATGCCCAATTAGAGAGCAATTTCCTTCTTTCCTAAGAAAGGTGGGGTTTTTCCAGATTTCTGTGCATCTCTACCCAGCTGCAAAGAGGCAAACATTCCTGTCTGTGCTGACAAGTCCTGTTTCCTGGATCACAGTTTCCTGGGATCTGTGCTCCTGGAGGGAGGTATTCCACGGAGGCGTTTCTGCTGCTCAGAGCAGACCCATTGCCAGAGGCACGAGGGTTCCTCTCCCAGCATCTGGGCTCCGTGAGGAAGAGGAGTGAGGCTGTGCTCTCCTAAAGCACAGGACCTGGCCTGGATTCAGGAAAGCACTTAAACACGTGCTGAAGCCTTGTCCTTTCCTGAGCAGGAGTGTGTTTGTAACCAGGGCCCCCACGGCCACCAGTCCCCTTTGCAAGGGGTGGTGGAAGAGTGGGGAATTGGGCACCCCCCAGCAGGGGAACTGGGCACCCCTTTGGAGCTGGAGCAATTCCAAATGTCCCCCGTTCCTCGGGGCACCCTGGTGCCCTGCACTGCTGTCCCCCAGTGACCTGCAGCCTTGAGACACCACATCCACGGCACATGGTGTTTTCCTTCTCCCGGGAACGTCCTGGAACCCGCAGGGCCACTTTTCTAGTAAGTAACAAGGTTTATGCCAGTGCCTAGGAAAACATCTGATGCAGCTGAGTTTGGGAGGGAGCCGGGGCTGGGAGCAGCGTGTCCACAGCTCAAAGCAGTCATGCGAACAGAGCTGCCACCAACACCATCCGTCTGACAGCAGCCGCAGGGACAGAGACAAAAGCACCGTGTTCCTTCTTCCCCCCCCCGCCTGGGAGGGGAAGGGAAAAAGGAAGACGAGGCACCCTAGCAGGTTTGCAAACTCCCGATTAAATAAAGGCATTGAGCACATTCCTCCGTGACAAGCTAAATTACACGTTGCAGCCCGAAAGGAACGAGCGTGTTCCCCGGCTGACCCGGCGGGAGCAGCCACTTCCCGGCACACAGGGGCTTCTTTCTCTTCCCCGCACCGACGCACATTTTTCCCCCCGCTAGTCAAAGCTCTTCAAGCAGAAAGTTCAGCTCAGTTCCGGCAGAGCCAGCGGCCCGTGAGGGTCTCCCCCCGCTCCCTGTGCAGGGAGCCGCACGGCAGCTTCCTCGCCATCCCTCCGGCAGCATTTGGGAATAAAGGACTCAGCCCCCGAAGCTGGCACATCCCAGCTCCCGACACAAACAGCTTCTCAGCGCAGGCACAGCTGCAGCCTCGCGGTGAGCGGCTCCAGAGCCCTTTTCCATGCCCGGGGAGCTGAGGGGCAGGCGGGTCTCAGGGTAGCACCCCAGCACCCCTGGGAGAACGGGAGTTCTGCCGACAGCTCAGCTTCCCAGTGTGGAGATCTTCTGGTACCAACTCAGGCATTTTGTGTTACAAGAGCTCCTTCCTCCCATCCCAGCAATCCCAGCACTCTCAGGAGTCCCTCCAGCAGGATAACACCAACGCCTGGGAGCAGCTGGGAAAATCTCCATCGTTACATCGCCCGGAGGACAATCACTGGAATTACCTCGGAGGCCTCGTTCCCACCATCCAGCCCACAGCTGTTCCCAGACATTTGGAAACCAAACACTTCTGGAGGAAAATAAAACAGATCTAATCAGTTTTACCCTCTTTTTCCAGTGGGAAGTTTACACCATAACACAAGACAAGCTTGCAGGTGGACGTGGGGAACGTTTCACGAGTTGTTTAATGTGTTTATAGGTATTTTTCTTATCCAGGATCTCGCAATTCTGCCAAATGCAGAGAATCACAAATACAGGTAGATTGTTTTCAAGGCCACACACGAGGCACCGCTGGTTCTGAGAGACAAGAACCCCCAAAGCTTTACAAACATCACTTGGCCAAGGCTCCCAGCCTGTGAACACAGCACAGGAACAGGGCCCACTCCGTGCCGCGCCTCAGTGCCTGACTCGGGCATCCAGGCCCTTTTGTGACACACAAGATCTCAGCAGAGACGGGCAAGGTGAAGGGTTTGGCTCCTGGTCTGGGTCAGAGCTGGGATCCCCTCCCCTGTCCTGCCTCCCTGGACACAGGGCTGCTCCTGATGGAGCCAGCTCCCCACCCAGCCAGGCTCTGCCTTCACTGGGCCGAGCTGCCAGGAGTGACCCCAGGCTGGTGCCGGACAGGAGTCACGGCACTTTGTGTGCCACTGGTTATTTGTGCTGTTTTGCTGACAAGAGCTGCCACACGGAGCGGAGGAGGGCCCAAAGATGCTCCGTGCCTCAGTTTCCCTGGCTACAAGAGCAGGGACGGGGGGACCACCGAGTGAGCTGATGGGTGCAGGGAGGTGGAAAGCGCAGGGAAGTGTTTGGAGCGCCTTGGAGGGAAGCGGCTGCCCGGGCAGGAGGGAGGGCTGGCTGCCAGCAGCCCTTGCCCCACATTCCTCGGTGGAAGGTGCTGGGGGAAGGCACAGAGCAGGTGGGAGCCAGGTGGGGACAGCGTGGGGGGGAGTCACAGCAGGACACAGCGCTGCAGGGGAGGGGAGGGGAGGGAGCCCTGCAGGGACTCGCGTGGGATCGCTCCTGTGTGTGCAGGTGGCCGGGAGAGACCTCACTGCAGGAGATGCTAAAAGGGAAATTATTATTTGGGCACCTGAAAGGATGCAAAGCCAGAGTAAAGTGTCTACTCGGTGGCAACTGGAAAGAAACATCCCAGAAAGATCCAGGGCACGGCTCTCCTCAGGCACAGGATTAGGTCTGTAACTTCTGAACACCACGGGGGATTGGCTCTTAGGAAACTCAACTCAAATAATATTTACTTACATGGAACAAAACAACTTATAAGCCAGCATTATTAAGAGGAAAAGCTTAACTGCAAAAAATCGAGAAGTCACTTGAAAAACATCTATCAAAACAACAGATGTTATTTAATACCTGTTCTTATTAAATACTTCCTCCTTTTTGAAATTTGCATTTAGCTAAAACTTTACAATTTTGGGGGCTCTTACTGTAGTGACTGTAGCAGCCCAAAATAATCTGATTGAGGTACGATATGGGCAGGGGAGAGGGAAGAGAACTCTGCACTGAGAATGTCTGGAGGTATTTCTTCAGGACAGCAGGATGCAAGAGTGCTTAACTGAGCACAGAAATCTCTCCTGAGCTCAGAGCTCCAGTCTTGCTTCACTGAGCTGCAAAATCTAGGGAGAAATTACAAAAAATAAACAGGGAACTACCACAGGAAGACATTTGATATTTAACAACCACAAGAATCCATCCTAAGAACTTTTTGATAGTGGAGCAAAAGCTGTGTTGTTTCTCACTGTGGACCTGGCTGTGTCTGCTCCTTTCAGAAGCAGATGTTAGAGCTTCCCTTTCTGTAACATATTAATTTCCACTCAAGCATGGTTGGGCAAGTCACAGAAATAGAGCAGAAATAAAGAAAAGCAGTGCAGCATTTTTAAAGCCCTCTGTGCTCCCCACATTGGCCAGAATGTCAAAAGATGTTATAGTACATTGGGAGTTTTAATCTGGCTTCTCGGCCATGCACTGAGCACTTGGGAAACTCATTTTTTGCAGCTGGAAAAAAAAAAAATAATCCAAGCTGCTTTACCTACAAAAGTCATTGGAAAGCTACCTCTGGACTTAGGCTTAGGATGGGGTCCTGAAGGAGCTCTGCTGGAAAAGGGACACACTAATGTCCTGTAGAAGAGACAAGAGTCATACAAACAGTTTCTGGTAATTTATTTCAATTGTTCAATTTCTTCAGCATTAAGAACAATCACTGCCAGGAAAATGCATCAGCCTAAAGCTCAGGAACATATCCTGGCCCCACACATCCACTCCCCCTCTTCTTGAAGCATGTGGGGCTCTGCAGCCCCCAAGAGCAGCGGGATGAATGGGACAGGAGCAAGGATCAGCTTTGTGAGGAGCTGGAAAACAAGCCTGGGACCAGATCAGCTTTGTGGGGAGCTGGGAAACAAGCCTGGGACCAGATCAGCTTTGTGGGGAGCTGGGAAACAAGCCTGGGACCAGATCAGCATTGTGGGGAGCTGGAAAACAAGCCTGGGACCAGATCAGCTTTGTGGGGAGCTGGGAAACAAGCCTGGGACCAGATCAGCTTTGTGGGGAGCTGGAAAACAAGCCTGGGACCAGATCAGCTTTGTGGGAAGCTGGGAAACAAGCCTGGGCCCAGCCTCCAGCAGCGGCGGTTCTGGGGAGCCTCAGCTCAGCGGGCAGAGGGAAGGCTCCAGGCTCTGCCCAAGGCCTGCACGGGGCAGGACCGGTCTGAAGCTGTGGCTGGAGCATTCCTAGCGCTGGGTCGGACCCGGTGCAGCTGATCTGAGCACCAGGCACTTCCCAGCACAGCTGGGAGCAGCGTTTCAGCCCGAGGCCTCACTCGCATGTCTGGACCTGAGCGGGGCCCGGCTGCCTCCTGCTTTTCCCTGGAGCTGGTGTTTCCCACACAGCCATCCCACGGCCGCAGAGCCGGGAGAGCCAGCCTGGGGCCGAGGGCATCTGGACGTGCGGGAGGGCGTTAGGTGTCCAACAACTCCTTAGAAAATCCCATGGATAACAGAGATTACGGAGATTTTGCTGCTCTCTCCAACGCTGTCCCTGACCCCTGCGAGCAGCAGTTTCCCACCAGTGTGGGAAGGGAATATCTCCTCCTCCAGCACAGCACCACTGTCGGGAGCCTGACCATCACCCCTCGCCCACGGCACCTCCCCGGAGCACCTGGCTCGTGCTGGAGCTCGGTCACTCGGATTCCCCGCGGGGCCGAAGCCACAACCTCTGCCCTCCTCGTTGGAGCACGGCTCTCACGAGCGGGCAGTAAAACACGGGGAGCCTGCGGGAAGGGTCCTGGGAGCCGCTGGCTTTTCCTCGGGTTGGATTTGCAGGCAGGCACCGGGCACTGCCCCGGGGAGAGCTTCTCCCAGCAGGCCCTGTTCTGCTTTCACTTAGAGTGAGGTAAACTGGGACCGGCTCCTCCAAATGACTCCACTGGTGCAAATGAGATCAGAATCTGGCACCGCTCGTCTTACTCAAAACAAGTCTAACTGGAACCAGATAAAACCAGTTCCAGTGCAGAGTGGCCACCAGGATGATGATTTTTTTAATTCCTGCAGGCAGCGAGGGGAGCTGTCTCGGATGCCAACCGTGCTGGCTTTCGCCTGGCTCGGTCATTCATTACCAAACTTGCATAAAAACCCAGCGCAGCGGGGTTGCGCCTGCAGGATCAGGTTCCCAGCTGCTGGAGCAAGAAGGAGAAAGAAGAAAGGAGAAAAGAGCTTGTGGATGGAGCTGTGGATCTTTCAGGACCCTCCCTGCCGTCTCCCTCTCCCTTTATACCCATTCAGGCCATATCTTGGTCACAGCAGCAGAAATTCAGTGACCTGATGTGTTTTTGCCCTCTTTTAGTCTCTGCTTTACATCACACCAGCCTCCTCAGTTCTGATGGCATAAGCCCAATATCTGTGTTATTTACCCATGGCACTGACCAAAGCAGAAAAACACATGGAAGTACAAGGCCAGAGGGGTTTGGAGGTAATGCAACAGCTCACGGGCCCAGCTGGTATTTTCAGTTGCTACCAGGGCTGACCTCACACTTGACATTTAGACAGTTTCTCCTTAAACTGCAGGATTGGCCCACAAAGAAATCACACTGAGACCTGAACAGCACTCCCTTCCCCCCTCTGGACAGGTTGCCTGAGCTCTGTGTCAGAGAAGAAGGAGGCTTAAACCACATCTAAGAGCGACCCGAGCGAGGGCTCCATCCTGACGCCATTTCCAAGGCTCAGCCCCACGGGGCTGCGATCTTGGCTTGAATGGGGGCAGCAGCCCAGCCCAGCTCCACCACGGCTGCGATGGGTGCTGGGCTGTTCCGTTCCCACCCTCGGTGCTAATTTACGTCCAGGAAAGCCCTGGCCCCCACATCCCTCCCTCCCTAAACAGCACTGCACAAGAAACAAAGGTCTGGGGAACAGCAAGCACAGCCCTGCCAGGGCTAACAGAGGACAGACCACCCCTCACTCCCGCTCCGGAACTCTCCCAGAAGGACAATTTTATCAGCTGTTCAAGTTTTTAAGAGTCTGATTTGAGCGGGTGTGAAGTTTCTTTGCCCTCAGCTGTGCTGGACCCCTGTTACTCTGCTCCTTGCTTTGTCACAGGGGATCCCCGAGCCCGGGCGACCACAGAGGAGGGTGTTTTTTTCCCAGCAGACTTCAAAACAAAAAGAGCAGGAGCAAGGCCCAAGGACGGAGCAAGAACCTGGCTCTGCCTGCCCCATGGTCGGATATGGGATCTGGCAGAGGAACTGCTAAAGCTTTAATGGGAACAGCGTGGAGTTTGGGCAGCAGTAACTGCCCAGGAGTTTCCTCTGCTCCTTGGGCAGGTTTCCCATGGCTGCACCAGCTTAATCCGCCCTCGGCAACGCACGCTGCAAGCAAAGTTACTCCAACATGGGCAGGTCTTCAAGGCTCCTCGAAAAGCACTTTGGCTCAGGGCCCAATCCTGCACCTCCAGAACGCCCAAAATTCCCTCCAGCCCGACGGTTTTCCGTGCTCCAGAGAGACGACCGGGCACTTGGGAAGACTTTGCTCGTTTGCCCTTTTTGTGAGACCGCAAACTCCCCGAGCTGGAATTCAGCACAGAGAGGTCACGCCAAGAGCCCGGATTCTTCTCAGGGCTGTTTGCAAACACTTGGGATTTTTATACCGAGGGCAAATTCCATTTCCCATCCTGCGGTTTGCAAATTTGAGGCGAGCAGCCTTTTATGAGATGGGAGACTGCCTTCAAAAGGCAGAAGTGCCCAGCGTATGCAGCTGATTTTTGACTGGTTGGACATTGCAAAGAGGGCACTGAGTTCTTTTGGCTAAAAATACAAGGGAAAATCCGGGTCTCTCCATATCGCTAGGATCTTTCCCACTTGTTTCAGCAGGGTGCAGATTTTTCCAAAAACAAACCCGCATGGAAAAGCTACAAGTGTCCTAAATCCTTCGAACACTTCACAAACACTTCACACAGGCTGAATTTTTAATTTGGTGGGGTTAATCCTATATGTAACAGTTAGACTGTGGAATGGAGCAGAACTTTCTGGTGCCCTCGTAAGGGAAATGTTAGTAGGCAATAAGGGATTGTCCAGATCAATTTTAATGCAGCCTGGAAGCGAGCTAAAGCATATTCTGTTCCCAAAACACCTACCAGAGAAAAAGAGAAATCTCTACTGATCTTAAAATGCAGAGACTATTGTATAGATCAAATAAAAATTGCTGCAAATACTGAGTCAAATTGAAATGCTACGTCGGGGTTTAAAAAACAGGTAGGGATATATTGGATATGAGCTTTGCATTAAGTGCTTAAAGTATTTCCATGAAACAAGGATGTAAATTAATCCCTGGGATGAACTTTTCAAGGAACAAAAGTTTATTGCCTTGCCATCGGGAAAACTTTTCTTTTGTGATCGTTGAACTACCCCGCGTCCGCCGGTGGTGTGGTTAATCGATACTGAGCGTTCCCGGTCTTCCCTCGGCACTTTTGTTTCAAGCCCCGACAGGGATGGGAAGGAGGGAAGGACTCTGTACCACAGATGTGCGACCGACACGGCGCGGCTCCCCGGCTCCCAGGCTTTTATTCTATTTGAGCTAAAGCGGCGGTGGAAATAGTTTAACGATCGCCGAGCAGATCCCCCCAAGTCCGCCTCATCTGCAACCGATTCCTGCCCGTGGCAACATCCTCATCCTCCCGGCCATCCATCACCGGCGAGGGGGAGAAGAGAAACGAGAGGAAAAGAGACGGAAAATTTGGTGCGGGGAAAAAGCAGCAGGTTCGGGGCGGGGGTGGGGGGGCACACAAAGCCAAGGGCTACTCNGCACCGAGAGCCCCGCGCAGCCGCCCGGCTCGGAGAGGAGAGCCGGAGCCCCAACACCCCGGGCACGGAGATCACCCACCGACCGCGGCCATGGAGCCCCCGGCAGCGCTCGAGCTAACGGGGAGAGCCCGCTGGAAACGCCCGGGCACAAAACGAGGGGGCTTCGGCCAGGACAGCGTAAGGGAATGGCCCAGCACTTGCTGCTGTGGTGGCATAAGCAGTCTGGGTTGGGGTCACTGAGCGCCAACAACTCTTATTTAAACGTAAATCGTGACAGAGAGTCCGTGGGGCAGAGTCCCGGCTGCAGAAAAGACTTTGGAAAAGTCCTCCAGCACTAGAGACTACGGCTTTCTCTTTTGCTTTTCCTTTCTTTTCCCTTCCTCTTTTTCTCTTTTCTTCCTTTCCTTTCCCTCTTTCCCATTAAAAAACTAAGTGCCAAACCCCACCCCAGCGAAGCCCCATTCACGGCTATCTTTCAGGTAGGATAATTGCTGGAGACCGAAGGGCTCTGTTTCTGTTAAGGCACAATTAATCTAAAGAGGGCCCCACATTAAACACTACCCAAATCAAAAGATACCTGCCAGGCTTGGCTGGGTTTTGCTGGCTGCTGTTGGTGTGAGGATTTGCATAGAGATCAGAGGAGCAGGAAGGGGAGATGGCAAGAAGCAACAGCTGTGCTGGGAGAAGTGCTGGTAGTGCCCTGGCAGCAGCTGTGGGGAGAGGCTTTGGGGCTGGCTGTTTGCTGGAGGAGGCTGCAGGCTGCCAGTGGAGGAATGGTTTCCTGCTGCCTGGTTCCTTCCAGCTCCAGGATAATAGGATTTGTAAACAGGACGGCAAAAAGCTGCTTCCAGCATCACTTTCTTACCCTGCTAAATGCAACCTACCTACGGCCTCGAACTGTACTGCACTGCTCAACTCCAAAAGGGCCAGCAAGGGGAACAGCCTCCAGCCATGACCACACACCCCAACAAGAGCCCAAAATCTGGTTTCCCAGCATTTTCACCCATGGGTGAACCCAGGCTTTTGACTAATGCTCTACCTGCTCCCTGTGGCCAGCATGACCAGCAGTAAACTCCTGCCCAGGAGGCTACTTTATTCTGAACAATATGAGTGAAATAAGAGACATCTGGGACTTTGAAGTGAGTTCTCACAAGGAAAAATAAGATGTAGGTACAGCTGGCTACACAGCAACAGACCATGGGCGTTACGGTGAAATTCAGCCGAGTGTTTGAGGTCCATGGTTCAGTATTTGGATGGGATTTGTGGGACCCTCAGCACTGGGGTGTGATTGCTCTGCAAGGAGCTGTAAGCCAGCATACAGTTCATTCACTGCTTCCTACTATTCATCCCTGTTCCAGTTCTGTAAACAGCATGAAAGGGAAACAGCAATCTGTGGATCTGGGGGTGGGGAGGCAGGAGGAGCAGGGTCCAGGTTTTCTGGTGTCAGGAGGAACAAGCAAGAGGTGCTGCAGGACAGAGCGGGTTGGCTGGGGGACGAAAGAAGCTGCTGAAAGGCTGTCAAAGCCCTGGGCCAAGACTTTTCCCCTTCTCCCTGGCAATGTGATATCGCAGCCAGAACAAGGAGTTATGAGCTGATGCCTGCAGATGTCATTTGGACAGAGTCAGGCACAGAGCAGAGGCAGCCGCTCTGCAGGGAGGGAGAGCAGGGAGCCTGCTCCGGAAAGGAGCCGAGCTCACCGGCCAGACCCTCTTCCCTAGCCGGGGGCTCTGGCTTCAGCAGCAGCTTTAGGCTCTTGCTCCACACATCTCCCCACTGTTTAGCAGCTCCCACGCCCCACAGGCTGGGGGGAGTTTGCTGCCTGCCCAAGCACAGTGACGTTTTCCCACGGCGCGGTGCGACGTGGAGCGCGACACAACTCCTCACTCTCACCTCGGCAACAGCCCATTCCACCCTGGTTTTCCACCAGGTACACACACTCCTGCCCAAAACATCCACACACCCCCATGCCTTCCCCCTCAGCCCTTTGCCTATTGCTGGATCACCAAGGCCTCGTGCACTGGGACAAAGCAGAAACTCAGGATGTCCTTCCCTCGCCTGCTGTTGCTGTTTTGGGCTGCTGACAAACACCCACAGTGCCAGGGGCTCCCCGCTTGTCAGGACAGGACCTGGCACTGTGGGCGTGAGAATTAAAAGGGTGTATTTGTAAGTTAAAAATAAAACTACTTCTTTTATTTGTGTCAGTGCAGAGTCCAAGGCTCCCTGCCTGCCCACAGTGGGGTGCTACAAAACACACGGGGGGAAAGGTGGGTGGGAAATGAGTGGGGAGAGTGTGTGTGTGTCCATGAAGGGCTTCAGGTGGCAGTGTGGGGAGAATGGCCCTGCACATATCTCACAGCTGGGCCTGAATTCCATCTCTTCCCCCACTGCTGTTTTGTTCACTGGATAAAGCCCCTTGCATGACCCAAGAGGGGCTTGGGGCCTGATGTCTGGGTCTGCCATGCACCCTGCCCACGTCAGACCAGCTCCCTTCACCTCTGCATCTGATCTGCAAATGGGTGCAGAATTGCACTGCTGGTCCCTGAAATAAAGACAGCTCTTAATCAGCTCCCTTCTGAGAGAGGTTGGATGAAAGTTGATCAAAGCCAGGTTGGACGGGGCTCGGAGCAACCTGATTTAGTGTGAGTGGCATCCCTGCCCTTGGCAGGGGCTGGAACAATATGATCTTTAAGGTCTGTGCCAACCCAAACCATTCTGTGATTCCGTTCTATGATTCTCTCACCAGACCATCACCTGCTGGGGTTAAACTCCAACATTTTGGTTCCTAAATAAGCCCAAAGACATCTCCAAGATACCAGGAGCCCAAACTGCTGTGTGTAAGGGCATACACACCCTGGTGAATCCTCGTGCCAGGAGAGAGAGACAAAGATTGAACAGCTAAAAAGCTGAGGGATGATTTCCCATCTCCACTTCAAGTAGGTGGAGGGAGGGGACAGTGGTGGCAGGAAGGGTGTGAGGACCACATCCTCTCACTGCTGCTAGCACAAACTCACATCTGAGCAGGTCCAGCACCCTGGGCAAGGGTGAATCCGACCTCACGAGCACCATTCTTGCTTCCTAGGATTCCCCCAAAGCACGAGGGTGCAACAGCCCCTCACTGCTCCTTCAGACCAGCGGCTCAATCCCCCCGGAGCACTCACTGAGCTTCACAACACGCAGGGAGGCAAGGAGAGGCTGGAGGGAAGGTTCAGCCACGGGAGGAATTTGGAGCAGCAGCTTCCATCAGGCCGCAGGTTTAAGTGCTGAATCCCTCCGTGCAGGCAAAGAGGAAAGGCAGGAGTCCTGGTGGGAATCTGTCTGGCCGGCTTGGACCGCGAAGGCGAGATCTGGGGACGGACCCGGCTGGCAGGGACTGCTCAGGAGTGAAGGAAAAGGATTTATCATAGAGCCCATTAGAAAACATCTGGGCTCAGCAAATGACCTGAAATGTGACTCGGCAGCGGGGTGCTCCTCTCCTCCCCGGCCCCGGGAATGCGAGCTCCTGCAGGGTACGACTCGAGCCAGCTGTTTCCTCTAATCCCATCAGCCTTGCCTTCCACGGGGGGCTGCGGGAGAAAGTCCCGTTCCCTCCCCTTGGTCGCTGGGATTAGTGGTTTCTCTGTAGTGCCGTGCCAACGCATTCTGGGGCCCTGGGGCAGCAGTAAAAACGTTCCCCTCCCGTCCCTGAGCAAGCCCAAGTGTGTTTAATCACTCCATTTTCCACCTTGCCCAATCGCTCCCAGGCACTCCAGGCCCCTCCATCCCTCCCTCCCTCGCTTCCCCAGCAACTCGGGTCATGCAAAATCTTTCTCCCATTCAGTTCATGTCTGCAGGGGCAGTTCTGAGCAGGGAGGGCTGGGAATAAGCTGTTGGGCTTCATTTGCAGGTGCCTTCATCCCTATGAGTTCAAACAGCTGTTTTTTCTTTCTACTTCAAAAATAACCAGTTTCCTCCAACTCCACTACAACCAGTTAAATCCCCTCTGATAACCATCTTATTCTCTGCTGCACAACTTCCCCCTGCTGCAATCACTCAGAACCTCTTATTTTATTATTTTTCTTGCAGCACTGCCTGAAGGCCCCAGCCAAGCTCAGGTCTCATCACAATAGGTGCTTGTGTGTGTTCAGAGACAGTTCTGGCACCAAAGCTCCTCCAAACTGTCAACCAGAAGGACAAACTTAGAACATCCACATGTGTGCAGGGAACATTTTGCACATTACTGAAAGGAAACCAGCACCCGCCTGAAATGGGGTGACTCACAGAGCAATATTGCACTGCTCTTGCATGGGAAGAGCCACATGCACAAACTCTCTGGCCTTGAAGAAAAGCATCCAAAATCAGAGGCCTTAAAGTGCCAGTATCTCAAAGTCCTGCTACAGCAGCTGTCAGTGTTGTTTAGAATTAGGATGACTGAGGGAAAAAAAATATATATATGCATTTGTTAGCAGATTAAAGCTCTCAGCTCACAGTCCTCCCACCTTCCAAAATACAAATACAAATACTATTCTTAAAGTGACAACGTGATTTTCATAATTTAAAAGGTCTGGTTCATACCATCAGAAATGTGGGACCCTGAGAAATCTACTTATTGCCTTCCTCTCCCCCTGCCCTGAAGCAGGATTGGGATTTTTGAGGCTATTACTGCAGCTGATGAGTAATAAAATGAAAGTGGCCGTGAGTCCTCAGCTTATCACAGCTTTCCAAACAGGCTGAGACATCTGTGTTAGATGAACTTTGCATCATTCAGGTTTTAATTTTGGCAGCAGTGGCTGCTGCAGTGCACGACAAGAGTTAAATCTGAAGCCCCAGTGAAATAATCGTAGGCTCATCCGGTGCTTGGAGGAGTCACAGTGACCTTGCCTCTATCTGCCAGCCTACCTCTATTTATACCTAATATGGATATAAAATCCATGACTTTGCAGATAGTAAACTAGAGCCTCCCACAAGCATGTTGCCTGCTAGGATGCTCCCAAAGATTTAAAGGAATTCTTTCTCAGGCCTTAAAAGAACCCAGTGCACTCACTTTCCCTGCCCCTTTCCAGGACGATGTGGGCTTTCCCTGCAGCCACTTCAGTGCACCTCCACTACTATCCCACTAACCCTGCAGCTCCAGCCCCAGGCTTCCATCCATCATCCAAAGATGTATTTATTGACGTTTGAAATACCCCATCTCTCGACAGATTATCTATGGAACCATGTCATCTTCAGAGAGAATTAAACGAAAAATGGGCCCTGTGCCTGGAAAAGGGAGCGGGGGAAGCACACACCATCAGCCATTCCCTCGAACAAACCCAAGGAAAACAGTCCAGAAGGGAGGAGCTGAGGAACAAAGCAGCAAGGAACAGCACAGAAATAGGTTGCCTTCCCTCTGAGGTCCACACCAGGGACATCTTCAGGGAGTGTCTAACGAGCAGGGTCCTTGAGCTAAAAACACTCCGCTTTTAGTTCAGACCGGATTAAGCCACGGGACAGAGACCAGGAATTCTGCAGGCAACCTTTGTGGCCTTAAAAGTTTCAAGAGAATTTACGGCCAACAAACACAGTTGGATCATCTGATCTGAATCCATGTGTGTTACAGGTCATTTGATTTCACCCAGTCACTCCCAGGTGGAGCTCAGTAACTTCCATTTAAGACGTCAGGAGTTGGAAAATCCTCCCGTGGCTCTCCCAGCTCATCCCAGTCTGTAATCCAGTGCCTTGCTGCTCATCTGCACTGGTCAAGCCTTGGCCTCCAGCCCCTGCTTCTCACTGTGCCTCTCCCTGTTAGCAGCAATCCCTTTGGTTCCCAGGGTTCCATAATCCCCGAGGCTGTGCCATCTCCAGGTATTACCAGTGTTCGTTGCACCTGGATGCTGAACTTCACATTTGACTGGGCCAAAATCTACATTGCTCCACTTTTCTTTTTCACTTAAACAGCATCCCACCAAACAGCAGTTATTAGTCTGCCACCCTTTTGTATTTACTTCCAGATAATTAATTAAAATTACAGATAGAACCTGTGCCATGGCCTCACCATCCTCACAGGACAGAATTCCTTCCCAACATCCCACCTAACCCTGCCCTCTTGTCCTGGCTCTCCAGGCCCTTGTCCACAGTTTCCATCTCTCTCCATCTTTTCCTCTCTCCATCTTTCCTGTCGGCTCCTTCAGGCACTGGAAGGCCACAATTAGGTCGCCCTGGGGCCTCCTCTCTCTTGGCTGAACAATCCCAGTTCTCCCAGCCTTTCCTCCCAGCAGAGCTGCTCCCTCCCTCTGATCACCTTGGTGCCTCCTCTGGACTCGCTCCGGCAGCTCCAGGTCCTTCAGTCCGAATCCATGGGGAATGCGTGACTCAGCGGAGCAGCAATGGGTTTGGGTTCAGCTGTTCAGCGCTGCTAACAACTTCAAGTGCAGCACCGAGGGGGAGGAAGAATATCCTCTAAAACCTCTAAAAAGAAACACACTCCTTTGCATGATTTATGAACTGAATTTGAACTGATCAGGGCATGACCTTTTCCAGGAAGGGGCATCCACTCCTAACGCAGAGCTGGAGGCTTTACAAGCACCACCAATAAAGACTAAAGATGAAGAGTGATTTATTAGTCACCAGCAACTTTCTAAGCATCTTTATAAACTCCAGGAGGTGGGTAACCAGCACCATGAGGGAAACCCAGCAGCCTGTGGTGCTGTACAGCAAAGTGCTGACAGCCAGAAGGCACGAGAGAACGGCCATCCACAGCTGAATTTCCATAAACTATGTTCCCATTTAGCTTCAATCTCAGTTAAGCATTTCACCGTGGGTGGGCTATAGGCTGGACTCTCGCAGCAGTACAGACACAGTGCACATTGCATCCAGCTGCCTACAGAGCTGGCATGCCAGAATTTGCACCAGTCCTACTTCCAAAGGCAGGAGTGGGGTGGGAGACGAGGAGAAGGTTTATTAGGTTTATTTCTTACTGTGGGGGGTGTGTGGTATGAGGGTAAGTACCAAACCCTGCTGCCTCAGAGTGAAAGAAGGGTCAGCAGTGCCTCGCTGGTTCAGAACCTGCTGAAAAATGGGATTTTCCCAGCAGCTCCCTCAGGGATCAAGGGTTCCCCAGCTCCACAAGCCTTTCCCTTCCAGCTGGAGCATCACCTGTACCTCGTGGCACATCACTACCACAACAACCTGTCACCTTTAGTCCCCTCGTGCACCCACTATTTGCATTCGCAAACCAGCACCTTTGTGATTTCTTTTGCATTGCTCCCGAACTCAGAGGAAACCCAAGAAAAACAGCTGAGAAACCAATTCCTCCTCCTTTGGAGAATCATCCATGTGAACTCTCTGGAAGAGTTGAGTTACACCACCACTGCTGTGTTTCCACTACTGGAGAGGGACTTTGGACACAGGCGTGGAGTGACAGGACAAGGGGAATGGCTTCATACTGGAAGAGAGTAGGTTTAAATTGGATACTGGGAAGGATTTCTTCCCTGTGAGGGTGGGAGGCTCTGCCACGGGGTGCCCGGAGAAGCTGTGGCTGCCCCTGGATCCCTGGCATTGTCCAAGGCCAGGTTGGACAGGGCTTGGAGCAACCTGGGACAGTGGAAAGTGTCCCTGCCCATGGCAGGAGGTGGCACTGGATGGGCTTTAAGGTCTCTCCCAGCCCAAACCATTCCATGATTCCATGGTACTGGAATGTTGCTGTCTCCTTGATCCTCCCTCTTTCTCAATCTGTTACCTAAATTCATATTTAAGATAGATTTACTGAGGCATTGACTTTCTCCTGGCATTAAGTTTATGTTCTGCCTAACACAGCAGTGTCCTTGCCCATGAGGCACAAAGAACTGGGAATACATTTCAGTATTTTCTCTCTTTACCATCAAAGTCAATACTGAGGATCACAGTGGTTTACACCTACTAGTGATTCCTTAAGCCATCAGCCTCTGGACAGTAAAATGTCATTCCTAACTTTAGGGATTTGCCAGTAAGAATTTAGGGCAATTTGGAAATAGCAAAGGGTGGCACAAACACTTTTGGAGTCTCCCAGTCTATGAAGGGCAGCCTTCACCACCACCACGTGAAGAACTAGTCGGGAAGGATGGGCTGCTGGATTCCAATCAGAGTCCTGGCTGCACACCACATTCCCTGCACGACTTATCCCTGACCTTGCCTACAGCTTCTCCCATCTCTAAAATGGGAATTACAAACCCTCCTACCTCCCTGCAGCCCATCTGTTTAGTTTGTAAATTCTCCAGGGCAGAGGCTGGTTTTTATTTGTGTGTACAGCACCACATACAGCCAGGTCCTGCTCTTGGCCACGGCTCCAGGCAGGACTGGAACACAAAGCAATGACGGTATCTTGATCAAACATGAACAACTCGGATAAACAATAGAAAAGCAGCTTGATATTTTTTTCCCCGCTGTCTCTGCTTTTCCGTGACTTGTTTATTCATCTCAAAGCCTCAGCAGACATCTAATCAAGCTGTTAAAGAGGCAGATTTGTGGTCAGTCGAGCACTTGGGGAGTTGTTAAACGTTCAAAACCAGTTCTAGTCGGCAAACAGCTTCTTTTTCCCTCCCCCCCTCTCCTGGGTAGTGACATGGTTACCTTACTCACTGTATACTCCTATTACAATTGGGATACAAGTTCCCTCCTAAAAGGTCTCATTAAGTTTGGGTAGGGACACCTGCCTTTTTCAGCCCTATCTTGTTTGCACTTTTTGGTCCCGATCCAAATCACGCCACAGACGAAGCAATGATTTCAGCAGGCTTAAGAAAGAAGGAAAAATGTGATAGCTTCCAGATGAGAGTATTATACTAAATTTAACATGCCTTTTGGTACTTGGAATTTCCACTTTTTCCCCTTCCATTTATACAATTAGAAATCAAGTGGCAGGAAACCATTCCTATTCCAGCCTCAGTTGGGAAGGGTACAGGCTCCTCCCCACAGAGGGAAAAAGGAGACCTGTCCTCACAAGAAGATATTCTGCACAGCTTACATAAAATCCAAAAATAGGTTTGGGATAATACATCTTTAATTAAATAAAGCAAAACAAATGCAGACCCTTCACGTGGCAGTTATATGTGCATATACATATACATATACACATCAACACAGACAACAAGAAGCAAGGCAGCTGTGAAGAAAACCAAAAAGTTAAGCTTTTACCCCATTTAAAGAGCAATGACAAATTTAAATTCCACTTTTAGAACTGTGCATTTTTGTCCACACTCACCCATGTTGACTTGAACACCCTTTGTTCTGATTATTCTCTCTCTAGCAGTAAAGGACACACTGGGAATTGATATCTACAATTGATATCTCTGAGTCCCAAGGGCCAGAAGAACCACTTGATCAAAGGCCACAGCAGCCCAAGGTAAGAATTAACTCTAGGAAGTCGTATTTGAGCTGAAGCAGAGCACGTAAGGGCAGGATGACTCGTTACCAGGGACACTAAATAAAAATTGAACTCAGCAGCAGCCTGAATGACACAGCAGGAGCTGCAGCTTTCTCTGCACGCTGACAGTCCCTATGTGTGGTGGTGTCACCGCTTTTGGTTCTCCTGGGTCTTGCCCAGGCTGGTGCTCCTCTCTCCAGCAGATCCCACTGGCTTCCCAGACTGCAGCACACACACAGAGAACTCAATAAACCCCCTTTCCAAACCACAGAGGAGCTACGGCTCCAAAGTGCATAGCTCAAATTAAAAATTGGGGCCGGATAAAATGATTCAAAATTGGGAAGAAAGAAAGATATCCTGTTTTCAATAAGCTGTTTTGACCTGACTGATGAATGCAGTCCGGCAAGGGAGGAGGTGGAAAAACAAGGACATGCTGGAGCAATGGTCCTGGATGGTATCATGCTCTGACAGTCTTAATGCTGCTCTGGCACTGGAGCTATTTTATTTCACAAGTCCTTTGCTCCGGGCGAGCTCCTCAGCATCTGTTGACTCTGGGCACAGCTCAACACGTTCCTCCAGAGCGCAGGATCCACAGAGCAGTGCCCAGGAGAGCTGGGGATGCAGGACTGCAACAGCACCCACTCCTCAGGCCTGGAGGATAAGGAGTTTCTCAAGCCCTGAGAACTCCAGCCTACCCCTCAGTCCATCCCCCTCCTTTCCTGGCACGGTTTAAAAAACAACCATCTACAACTTGTTTTCCTTTCTCCTATTTGCAGTGCAGAATAGGAGGAGTTGTTCTGTCACTTTTCCTTCTACCAGCACTCACCATGCAGCACAACAGGCTTTCAACAAAGGGAAGTTCTGCATCAACCTATGCCATTCCCTTCCCCTCGAGACATGCACCCACTCCTTGTGCTACATCGACAACACACAAGAGTGGGACAAAGAGAAGAGATCTTTGTCATCTCCATAGCTAGAAAATTGTGCTGAGTAAAGAAGCAGTGAAGACAAGCCCCTGAGCCAGGGGAAGAGCAGCAGACAACGTGCCAACAAGGCAGCACAGGGCTGGGGTGGATGTAAAGAAGGGAGCGCTCGGAGCAGTGTCTTGTCGAAGCAATGAAGAGCTTTAAGTAGTTGTGACCCATTCCCAGGCGCTGAAACCTCTCTGCTCTGCCACAGAAGAGGGGTGCAAAAACAATCAGCCTAAAGGGTGAGCTGAGAGCCAGATGGCACGAGGATGTGTTTAACTCACCCGCTACCCTGGGAGGTTTCAAACGGGGGTCACTCCATGACCCAAAGCTACAAGAGACAGCAGGGCCTTGCCGCATCCGTCACACGGTTTGGATTTACCCGTTTGGATTCTGCCTCTTCTGAGAGGACAAAATTCCAATTTTAAAGGGCGACTGTACAAACAGGACACAGGAGTATTTATATTCCTCTCCAAACACCGGCACAAGCGGCAGGGGTCTGGTGGGTGATTTATGAGGTGGGAATACTTCTTTGAACTGATGGTGGATGGGGCTTGCTCTCAGGAGTGGGGAGGAACAGACGACGGCTGGCTTTGCTGAGGAGCTCTCCCAGTGGCCCAGGTGGGCCCGGCTGCTGGCTACTCCAAATGAAGTTCTCTCCTTCCATTCTCCCTCTCTCTCACTCACATACAAAGTCAACACACCCAGAGAAGGCCATTTTTCTTTTATTTATTTCCCAGAAGAGCTCTTCCTTGCGCTTTTCAGACACCATACAAAACAAGCAACAGAACTTTGTTTCATAGACAGAAACAGTTTGTTGGAGTATAAAGAGTTACTGGTGATCGTTACTGAAGAATGTTGGCTTATTCCAGGGGCACTTCAGTATTCCTGAGGAATAATCATTGATTTCTCCTTCCTTCCCACTGGGATAATCTTAGCCGTTAGTCACTGTTCCTGTAAAGCAAGAAGGCTTATATTATTAAAAAGCCATTTGGGTTCCTTACATGGAAGGTGCTGCAGGATGTAAAGCAAGTCACAGAGCTCTGTACCATTTCCAGAGGGTCCGGGAACGTTCTCATCCTTTGCTACAGCAAGAGGTTGTATATGGAGGAATTAAGCAGCTATTTTCATGCCAGAAGCATGCCATGTTTTCATGCATAACCCTCCGCTCTGATGAATTGGGTACTTCAAAAAACCCCACGTTACTGGTCAAGTTAACTGTTCACAGGCTGAAGAGAAATCAGACTGAAATCAAAGCCACGAAGAGCAAGAGGAAATGCTGCAGTTGCCTTCTTGTGTTCTTGTGCATCAATACAAATCCACATTCCTACCAAAGTACAGGATTGTGAGGTTTGGGTGATAATACAGGCTAAATAACCTGAAATATAGGATATTTTCCATTCTGCAAGGAAATCTAGGCTGTGTAATTCCCAGCCATAGCATTTTAAGCTTTGAAATAATTGTGACACGTTGATTTTAAATTCTGCTGAAGTCACAGTGAAAACCACTTGGTCAAATTACTTAAAAAGCCTTCAGAATATTCTGACCACAAATTAGAACTCTTCTGCACTTTAAGTATTCTTCTGGTTTGGATGAATGGCTCCTGCACCGGTGTTGGGGCTTCATGATGGAATTTCTAACCCAAAGGATGGGCAGTGTGATGACCTAAGTTATAGCCACAACAGCTGCAAAGTCACTCTGACATCTCCTGATTATTCAGTATCTTGAAGGTCCTCTGTCCTCTCTCACTCTGACTCGGACTCAGAATTAAGGACTTGATCCTGAAGAATCAACAATCCCAAATGGGTAAAGGCCTGAGTAACCTGGTCTGACCTCACAGCTGACCCCCATGACCTCCTCGAGGTCCTTTCCAACTCAAATTCCCCTGTGATCCTGTGAACTTGACAGGCTCAGAAAACTAGAAATAATTTTGACCAAGTTAATCCGTGTTACATTTCCCTCTACTAAAGCTGATTTTCTTGCAGATTCTATCACTTTGACAAGTTAGCATTTGAACAGAACTCAGTTTTGCAAAGGAAATCCTACAAAGTTTAGTTACAACAGATTTTTCTAGGAAAAAAACAGATGAGTGATAATGCAACAATATTTTCCATGTTCCTAACCAAGAGAAATGAAATAATTTTGTTGTAACAACCATGGAGCCATTATCCATGACATGACATTTTGGAGGGAATTAATGACATTAACCATTAGATGGCTTCATCCCCATTTTCCCTTTCTCAGCCTCTTTGTGCCAGAGAAAGCTATGGAGACAGTGCACTGGAAACTATTTGTCTTGTGCCATGCAGGCATCTGAAGTGTCCTTCCAGTTACCTCATCCTTCCAAGGACCACCCTGCTCCAGATTAGCCCTTAATCCAAATAAAATCCCTTCCCAGGGTGACAGGACACTGTTTTCTGCTGCCCAACATCCCTAGGAACGAGCATCCTTGAATGAATAATGCTCTCAGAACAGTGAGCAGTGCATTTATCACTCACATGAAGCCAGATATATCATTCCAGCTTTTTTTTTTGGAGACATAAGTTGGAAGAACAACCTGAGGATGGTGTGGAGTACTAACACATTTTAATGTTAACAAATCCAGCCAGAAGAGCCACAAAGATTTTTGATTCTGGGCAGTAGCTGGCAATGCTGATCAGCTGCATCCAAGCCAGTTTCTCCATATTGCTCTCCGAAGATTTTACTTGTTGGAAAATCTTGTTATTATTTCCCTTTAACAGGCAGTTGGAGGGAATATTTGTAAGCAGGTATGTGTGGTGGGGCTGCAGAAGGCTGGCAAAAGTTCCTCTGCTGGTAAATCAAATGAGGACCGGGCTCAACTTGCAGCTCTACAAGCACCAGGAAAAGCCTGGAAACTCCTACAGGCCTCCTGCACCAGGCAGAGGAGCGATACGGGAAGGATTTCTGCACTCTGTGTCCTGCATGAGAAGCTCCTGGCAGAATATTTTACCTCGGTACTTTCTGAAGTGCTAAAGTAACTGTAAATATGTCCTGGTGGATGCCTCTCCACCAGTGTCACTGAAATGATTTAACCAGGCCACGGCTCTGTGAATCCAAAACACACAGCACATTCCTTTTGTTTCCAGATGCCACAGTGATAAATTACCATGAGAACAGCCCCAACTCTGACACTTGAACAAATTAAGAAAATACTAATGGAGTCAGTTTGTGGACTGGTGCACTGCAGCCAGTTTGTGACTCCACAAATGGTTCCTGCTAATTAATCTACTCTTAAAAATTTTACTTCACCATGATGTTTTTAAATATTTTACTTCAGTGTTAATAGTGAACTCATTGAAATTATCCTCTTCAAAATTGCTTACAGGGTACATGTTTTTCCAGACTAACTACTACATTACTATGCAGACAAACAAGCCACAAAACTTACAAGTGATCAGTGTTTTCATATTGAAAAAAAAAAACCCACAACCCAACAGAAGATCAAAGATCTGCTTCCACAGCCAGATCTACCTGATGTGACTTTCAGTTTCTTCCCAGCTCATCTCTTTTAAAGTCTGAAGAACCTTAATACTACTTTATTTTTTCTGCTTTTCTGACATGTATTTTTATTGTGTTTTCAGGTTGTGGGAAAAGCTACCTGCAGGATCTGTTAAACTAATTCCATGTATTCAGTCTAGTAAATTTACTGTTAAACACACCAGATATTAAAGAACAGGGGAACATTCCAGCTTTGGCAACACGAGTTTCTTCCCACTAGCACTCCTTTGGGAAAGGCAGAGCAATATCCATGTAAATGGATAATTTGACTTATAAACAGTTATCAAGCAATGGTAGGCAGCACTGTGTGTTGGTTTTGCACAGCC
>WAAG01030604.1:330-10949 GCA_013390105.1 Tichodroma muraria
TATGTAACTTTTCACAACAGGTTTGAATGCCCCTGATGGAAGGGATGAACTACTCACTCAACTATAGCAGTGATGTATCCCAGTGCACACCTGAAACATAACCACAGAGTCAATTGTGTAAAAGCCATGAAGCTAAGTGAAACCTCAGACATGTGGAATGCAAATCGCTCACCTCTGATGAGCACTGTATTCATTTGATTGATTTTAAATGGCTGTATAAGTGTTCTCATACATGTTGAACCTGAGTAAAAATTTAAATAACTCCCAGTGGAATTTTTCTGGTATTACACTTCAAAATTGAGCTTAACTTGAACAACAGAGTTTAAATACCTTGGGATGTAGTTCATCATATCATGATTTTAAATTTAATTCAGAACCATAAAAATGTGTATGACACAGTGATTTCGAAAAGTGCCTCATCTAGGGTATAAGACAAATTCACTCTTTCCATTATTGTTCCAATGATTCCATCAGATATAAAACTGGTATGGTGTTTTCAAGTGACTTGAATACATGCAATTTTTGATTTTAGATTTCTGACAAAAATGCATAAGCAAGCCACCATTTTGAATCTTGGCAGAATAGATATTTTTCAACATATCTTTTCTAAAAATCTTGGAAAGAGAAATGTGTTGAACTTTCTCGACTGTCACTCTTTGTATTTGCTTTATCTCAGTATATGCATTCAAACATTAAGCTCTTAAACAGAAGATTACTGCCACTTTCTCCCTATTTATAATCTGATGTGTCTATGTGTGACTGAGCTCACTAAGCCTACTGAACCTTTGGTCTTTCTATTACTGAATTCCATCAAAATACCTCTTGGTATACTGCATCTCTGAAAAGATGCTCATCTCCACTTGACCTAAAGCTTATTCCAATTCAAGCAGAACTTGTTATTCTGTTGCTCATTTAAACAACAAATTGATTTTTTTGAAATTTCATTTAACTTTCATGCTTCAATTCTTATTATCTAGGACACAAATGAAACTGAGCTTTACAAATCAAAAGTCAATACAATCAAGTAAAGTTCAGAAGTTACCAAACAAATCTGTGATTTGATGCCTGTGAAATTAGACGCTTGGAAAGAACAAGTTAAGTCAAAGGCATTTCCTGTACACAGAAATACAGGAGTGTCTGGGTTTCCTTCACTCACTTCCACTCACTTCCCTCATTGAGATGTCAATACCTTAATTCAAACCCAGCAGAGCTGATGAGAGACTGGCCCCACATGGTAGTTTCTTCAGCTTTTAACATATAAATCACTTTGTTCTGCTCCCTACAATCATCCACATATTTTCACCATGTTGTATCAACTAATACCAGAGGAGGGGGGAAAACAGAACAAAACAAAGCAAAGCAAAACAAAACAAAACACACAAAAAACCTCCAAAAAAACAAACAAACAAAAAAATAGGAGAGAGGTTGTGAGTTGGAATATTTTAAACCAGATTGTAATTACTGTCTCAGATTTTCTAACTTTGCTAACCTGAGCAAAAAAATATTGTAAGGCTCTCAGCTTTGTCTCTGAGTCTATGTTTCTCAAAGCTGGGCATATACAAAGAACTTTCTGCTGTGACCCTACATGAAAAGTAGAACAGGGAGGTCAGTGTGTGAGTGACTGCAATTTTGAAAGCTTTCAGGGAAGAACATTCATTGAATTTCTTGACAAAAGCTCATCGTTTAACAAGCATTAAACTCAAAGTAAGAATTTCCAGCTGTAGGAAGAACTTAATGCAATGGTATTCTCTCTCGGACAATTAAATTTTCCCCCTTAACAATCTCTGAAGAAGCTGGCACTGCCTGATTTGGATGCAGGAATTGGATTTCCTCCATTACTTAGCTAACTTTCTGAGCCAGCTTCAAGAACACAGTCTAAAGTACCTCATTATTTCCTTGAGCTACCAACTGAAATATCAATAAGTAAATGACAGTCTCTGCCACTAATCACAGAATAACATTGATCCAGAATTACATTGATCATTTAGAAAGTGTTTAAATTTGTTGAGGCACTATTTAAGACTCTGTAAATATAGAACATATTGTTTGAAGTATGGAGACTTGGATCGTTGTTAATTTTTAAGTGAATTAAAAGTAAAAAAAACAGACTGTGTTGTTGAATTTCAGAGGATTGTTAAATTGACTTAAGAGGGTTTGAGATCATGGCTTAATGAAAGACTATGCATGCTACATGCAGCCTTTAATTTAGGAATTTATCAGTGTCAACAGATGAGCCATTTTGCCCCTACTGTATTAGTGGCATCCCAGGACCATTGCTACTTTGATAAAGAAGAAGCAAACAATCCGTCTCCCTTCAGCTGGGAGACAAGAATACATGTTTCAAGAATTTAGGACTGGAAAGAACATAACATTTCCAATTTATGACAGTAAGAGGTTTCAGGATGTGACTTTATTCAGTGGTGGAATAGGACTACAACAATTTGTGTCACTTTATGTGCTGTGAGAAGTCTCACCTGCCCTGTAGTCCCTACCTGAGAGCATGACAGGACTTACACAAACACTGCCCTGTACTGGTTTGCGCTGTCTAGAAGTCTTGGACATTGCACAAGCTCCCAAATGGCACTGGCTGTGTTTCTGTTAAAAAATGAACAATCTCAGTGCAGAATAATTCAAGTGCCTAAAGTTAGTTGTCCAACATACTTTAGATATCTTGGATTGCCTTGCTCAATTCCAAGAGTGCTCCTGTGTTGCATATGGCAGCTTTGTGGTATAGAGAAATTGGGAGAAGTTAAGCTGGAAACATAGGGTACAATATGAGAGGAGATGTTTTCCTTTTTGTCTTTGTTTCTCACTATCCTAGGCTATTTAAGTTTGCAATAAATTAAATTATTTTTCCTTAAATCTAGTCTGCTTTGCCTTTGATGGTAATTGCCAAGGGATGTGCCTGTGTTTAGCTCAGCCCACAAGCTTTTTCATCTTATTTCTTGCTTCTGCTCTGCTGTGGAGGAGGAGTCAAAGACTGGCTGAGTGGAGCTATGGGAGCCAGCCAAGGTCAGCCCACTTGAGAGGGGGCTGCCTGCCTCGATAGTGAGACTACTTTCCAGCTGTCAGGAGTGTGACAGGGCTCTGCAGAGCTGGCTCATGTTATTGATCTGAACTACAGAGCCTTGGAGCTGCTGAAAAGACAATTCTGTCGTGGGAGCAACAGGGCCTGATGTGTCTGTTCTGATGCACTGGTCTGACACAGCATAAAAAGGAATTTGCTTATGAAGTACAGAGTAGAGCTGGAAGAGATGGTTCACCTGTGCAGAGCTCTCCTAGCTGAAACACTAGCCCCAATGTTAAAGTCTTTTCATATTCTTTTATCTGACTCCAGATATGTTTTCACTGGAGGAATCCTAAGGCAAATAATCCCCACTGCTTGTGATGGCTGGGTTATCTGGTTGCCTATCTCGGTCACATGGATGATGGTCTACAGTCTCAGGAATATTTATGCCTCTTTGATAATATTTCTCTTGTCTTTATGAGCAGAAATACACACAATATTAGTGAAATTATTGCCTGGCTTGTCTCCTTTTATGATTGCACTACAGCGGGATTTGTAGGTGTTGAAAGTGCTTGACCAATGCTGGTTTTTTTTTCCCCAAAACTCTATTTACTTGTGGATTTTACATATTTTATCACTGTTATGACTCAATTGCTGAAACAAAACTTCAGGAAAAAATTCATTGCCACTGCTAGTGGACAGACATCATAATAAAATAGCATTTTATCTTTTAAAACGTTTATTAAACAAGAATTTGGTCTTTTAAAACATATCTGTGGCAACCCATCTCCTTGCTATATGTGCACAATGGAAGAAACTCCTCAGGCCAGGGAGACAGTATCAAGTCAGGCATTTCTACAATGCTGCAGTGAGCATGGAAAGCCACTACCAAACTTCTGAAGAATGAATAGATATTTTGATTTTCAAGGCAGGAAAGATATTGTTGTGCTTACAGGTTATGTGTGTAAACTAATCCTGCCACATAGCCTGAGACAGATGTTTTCAGTGACCTTGGGTAAATTTCTTGAGTATGTATTTCTAAGTGTGTAGACACTTCATGATGCACATAGACACTAAATTTAACCTCAAAAATAACATTTCATCTTCATCTGCCTCCCTGGGCTTCTAAACGGCTTTTAAAATCTGATCCTAATGTTTTGTGCCACTATTCACCATCTGGTAAATCATGATAAACACTTTTCTCCCAACTTTTTGGGTTGATAAGGCTATAACCAAATAGAATCTCCTGCTTTGTATTCAAGGTTGATCTGAGACAAGTGGATAAATTCTGCATAATGCAAACTGATGTTCTTCTCCCTTTACCTGCCTTCACCTTAAACTTACATTAGTTTTTCAAAAACTTGTCTTTCACTGTCTCTTTGTTCAGTGAGAGTTCAACAGCCTGAATTGGTGCTTCAGGAAACTGTAAATTAATCATAGAATTATGGTGATTGAATTAATTCATGTGTATCCTGTGGGCAGGGATGGGAAATTCTATAATTTCTTAGTGTCAGGTAATAAAAACAATAGCAATAGCAACTAAACAGATTCTGTCAGAATAAGTGGCACTGGTGAATTCCTGAATTTGTAATGCTTGAACAGGATCTTTCAGCAGATCCAGTGCATCAGAGCACAGGATTTTCATTTTCACAAGAAGGCATAGCAAGAATTTTTTCCTTCTTTTGAAAATGTTTGCTATAGAATTTCCCTTACACATATAACTGGCGTGTCACTGCCACAGAATCATGGAATCATGGAATGGTTTAGGCTGGAAGGGACCTTAAAAGATCATGTAGTTCCAACCCCCATGCCATGGGTGAGGACACCCTTCACTAGACCAGGTTGCTCAGAGTTTCATCGAACTTGGGAATTAAAAGAAATTATGTGTATGTATCCTTAGCTGAGATATTTCTAAGAGCAGTATGGCATACAGGTAACACAGTACTGTGCTATGATAAGGGTCTTAGATAATTTCAATATACATTTGCATCCAGTCTGGATCCTCACACAGAATTTGCTGGGAATGACAACTAACCATTCTGTTTTATAGTAAATTAAACCCATTCTGTGCAGGTCAGAACAACATCTGACAAGGCAATGACAACTTATGTGCAAAGCAGTAAAGAACCAGGCTGATGGTATTAAAATGTTTCAGCGGGTTGGTCTCTAGTGTGGCTGAATTGTGAGCAGAGTGTGACTGGAAAGAATCAAAGAGCATGTCTGCACTTTGCAAAATGGATAGATGAGAAGATCTCCAAGGAACTGCCCCAGACACCAGCTCCTAGCAAACACATTTTGGCTGCACATTGCCTCGTTAGCAAAGTTAAGAAGCAGACCTAATTGTATTAAGCCCAGTCCCTGGCCAATGTTTCTAGAAACTGAGATTTTTGTGGTACAATGCACATCCCTATCTGTGGTGTCACATCAAAAAATGGAGACATCAAAAGATGGTGTTTTACACCATTTGTAAGTAATGGAGCAAGATTCTATGCAAGATATGAATCCAGCAGGAAATTTCTATCCTGTGTACAGTGTTGAGGGGTGTCTGTGGTTTAATTTTATCCTATTTGGAATAAATGCAAATGTTTTTAAGGATTCCTGAAAAAGCCTGCTTTAGCAAGAACTGGCAGCTTAATCTTTTGGTTGCTGACTTGAAGGGGAAGCCAGAAAGAGATCATCTGTGGTTTTTTAATGGAAAATGGAAAATTAGGATAATATTTTTAAAGCCTGGAAAGCCTCTCTGACAGCTTCTACCTTCCAATAATTTCTCATTTCTCTAAGAGTTTAGAGAAGTCTTAAAAATAATTCCACTTCTTCAGTAAGACAGAACTTTCATTCTAAATATAAGCACTTTCTAAATATAAGCAAAAAATTTACTTTAATGGAATCAGAATTACAAAGCCAGCGGAACATATTTTTCTTGCTTATTTAATCACATTGAATATTTATTTTAAAAGAACCTTGCCACTGATATGCCCTACAAAATGAAACAGGAGAAGAAAAATATATTAAATGTTTTTAATGTTCATTACTAGTTTTATTCTCATACAGTTCAATTTTGCCTTGAAGTTGTTAGGGCTACGTATTAGAACTATGGGGGAAAACTGTACTGATTTTGTGAACATCATTGGAAGTCTCAGTAGAGAGGTGCTACAACTTCTAGATTTTTAAACAGCATAAGTCTATCTCCATAGCCAGCTCTAATTTGTAAATTATATATTTTATCATATTGTAAATTATTGGTGGCTTGAAGCACAAACACCCTGAAACTGATTGATACTGGGGATTCACACCGAGTGCAAGGTCCCGCACTTGGGCTATCAGCACAGCCTGGGGATGAACAGATCAGAGCAGCCCTCCTGAGAAGGATTTGGGGGTTTCTAATGGATGAGAAACTCACCATGTCCCAGCACTGTGCACTCACAGCTCAGAAAGCCAACCTCACCCTGGGCTGCATCCAAAGCAGCGTGGGCAACAGGGCCAGGGAGGGGATTCTGCCCCTGTGCTCTGTTGTCATGAGCCCCCACCTGCAGAGCTGTGTCCAGCTGTGGAACCCCCAACATAAGGACATGGACCTGTTAGAGCAGTTCCAGAAGAGAGCCACAAAGATGATCAGAAGAATGAAGCACCTTTCCTATGAGAAAAGGCTGAGAGAGTTGTGGTTGAACAGCCTGGAGAAGTCTCAAGGGAAACCTTATTATGGCCTTTTAATACTTAAAGGGAGCCTATAGCAGGAAAGGGACTTTTAACAAGGGCATGTTGCCAAAGGATAAGGGGTAATGGCTGTAAACTGAAAGAGGGTCAATTTAGAATAGCTACAAAGAAGAAATTTTTTCACATCAAGAGTGGTGAAACTCTGGCACAGGTTACCCAGGGATGTGGTAGATGTTCGGTCCCTGGAAACACTCATGGTTAGGCTGGAAATGGCTCAGAGCCACCTGATCTAGGAAAAAATGTCCCTTCTCACTGCAGGGGGACTAGATAACCTTTAAAGATCACTTCCAAACCAAGTTGTTCTGTGATTCTATGACTCTATGAAGATACTAGAAGCACTTCCATGAATTCCTCTATGTCTGGGTTTGGGGTGGGTTTTTTTGAGAAATTTAGGATTCCTAATCCTGGATAATATCACATGTATAATTCATCTTAAGTTTACATACTTCATGGAAAAAAACCTCTTGTCCATCTGACAGGTCTAACAACTAAAACAATGGCCTACTTTATCATGTGATATCAGTGTTTACTTTCTAGAGAAAAATACATACATTACTAAAACTATCCTACTTGAGCAATGAGGCTTGGAAGCATTTACTGACAATTTTTCAGTTAAAGCTGCTAGCTTTATAAACTTGATAGCATTAACATGGAAATAAAACTGAAGATCAAAAAACTGAGCTGCAAGTGTAATTAAGTCAATGTTGTTGTTGTAACATCCAAATATACATTTACAGCTTGAAAATGAACTTTCACGTCACTGCTAAGTCAGAGTTTCTAAGGACTTGTGCGAGTCCCGCTTTATCTCTCACAATAAGAGAGCTCAGAGAGCAATTTCTCAGATGTATAAATCTTTGGGAACAGAATGTCTATTTCTTAGCAAGTTTTGGTGTCTTTTTTGGGGGGAGGGGATGAGTGTTGATGTGTATATTAAAAATGAAGAGTGAAGGAACGTTATCAAATCCACTGCTAAAGACTTTGTATCAAAGCTGGCAAACTTGGAATTTTTGATCACAAAGTTTAGCTAAATAAATGTGCATGTTGCATAGCAAACTCCTATTTTTTGTTATTTTTTTAATCTTAAAACCATGCTAAATAAAGATTTAACTATGTTTTCCTTTTTCAATCCTCTTTTTTTTTATAATATTTCATACAAAGTACACAACATTTTCAACTAGTATTTGATAGCTTCCTTAAAGAGTATTTTACTGCTCTTAATAACACTGTTCAGTAGTGAGTTACAGGGTCTTGACTTTTCAAAGGAAAGGTTTCTAAAAGTTTACCCAAATCACTGAAAAATGAAACTTTATTCTTTCATAAAAAGATTTACAAAACCAAGATTTTTTATTAGTTTATTTTTAGTACATATGGACTGAACAAATATGGTTCTCTGCTGTTTTGGGACACTTAGTGAGCTGGCTGGCATAACACAAATACTTGGGAAGCCACAAATAAACCAAGTCCATGCTCAGTCTGCAGAAAATAGTAGAGGAAAAGACATTGTTCCAGAGTGTTCTGATACCATATGGCAAATAGCATTTTCTGCTGGTATGCAGCACATTTTAACTCCAAGGAATTTGCAATTATATTCAAGTAATTAACATCATTTATTTTTTTACCAAGCTGTCTTTCCTCTTAAAAGGAAAGGGAATTCAACCTCCACCCACTGTGACTACTGTTTTTATTAGGTGTGTAACTGTTGAAAGAGGAAAAGGAATTTTAAGGGCTACCTGGTAAATATGTGCACAACATGCATCAAGAGAGGAGGATAAAGACTGCCAATCAAACTTTTATTTAAATTCTCAGTTTCTGACAGATAGAGATTTCCTTTTAGGGTCATCAGAAGTCTAAGTACCTTCTTAAAAAGACAAAACCTCCTCAAAGAGCCAGGGTATGAATGTACCTGTTAGTGGCCCCCCTTCCCATCAACTGCTGTTGACATCCAGGGTCAACACTGTGTATGTGAATACATTTTACATCAACTGCTCTTCAGGTGCTTCTTTTGGTTTTTTCCCTCTTGCAAGAGGAAAAAAAATGTCAAGAGAAACTCCTCTTCCTCAAAAGTATCAAGGAGAAGTCAACTCTCCTGGCTCTCCTGTTCTTCTTTTCAGAGCAATGTATCAGGTATTTCAGTTGTGTTCATGACCCTAATGTTGGTCTGCTGTTGCCATTTCAAAACATATTATTAAAATAATATTTACCACTGGGATGAATCTTATTGTGGGATACTGTGTACCATCCCTTTGGTCTTGCTAAGATGAAGGTAAGAAAAGGTAATAAAGGAATGAAAGAAGGACCTCCACCAAGGCGGGGTGTAAGTATAAGCTTTACGTCTCACACAAGTCTCTATTTCCTACATATGAACAGATTTTAAATGAGGAAAGGAGTCCTACGGTTGTTGTACAGGACTGATTACATGGCATGTTGAGGTCTGTTTAATGCCACTGCGGTAGAGAAGGCAGAAAATTTCCTGACTCCTTGCCCATAGAGTTGTCTGACATCATGTATCCATTTTTCCCACTATCTAATTGTCTACAGAGAGGTAAAGAATAGACTGCCACTTTTGGGACTGTGATATATGTTTTTGCAGAATAAATACAGAATCTGGAATGTTAAACTTCATTGGCAAGTCCATTCATTTTTGTTCTCTTTTTCCTGTTTATTATTACTTCTCATATGCCAAATCCCATGTGGCTCCTATTTTCAGAAACAATCAGTTTTGAGAGATGATGCCTCCAGTTTGGGCAGCCCTCCTAAAAGGAGACTGCCAAGGTCATAGACCCATCTTGTCTCACCTAATTAAGGCACTTCGAAGTCAGATGTTTGCTGATAAGATCGGTACCCTGGGTTCTCTTTATAGTCAAGGCACAGAAAAGGCAGCTCCAGAGGACAATTCATCTGTATTATATTAGAAACTTATTTTAGGGAGAAAACAACCATACTCTGAAATCATCTACTTCTGTTCATTGAATTTAAAGCTGGAGTGATAAGCTCCAACATAAAAGTCTGACTACTTGAGTACGTTTGCATAATGTCCCCTACGTCAGAAATCAGTAATGCTTATTCAGGATACTGAGTCCTTTGTGCTCTTTATAAGGCTGCCTTAAAAATGCCTGTTTTTCCTTATCTTTCTGCATTCTCTGGGAACTTGAGAGCATGCCACATAATACAGATAAGAAAGGGACAAGAATGATTGAGCCAAATTAACCAGGTACCTCTACCCTTGGCTAGAACTGAGAGGTTGCTGAGCAGGATCTTGGGAACGTGTCAGGAGGACTGAAGAGTTCTAAACCCAGGTCTGTAGATTTCATGCACGTCACTGAACAGCAGTTTCTTCTCACTTTCTGACCTATGTAACATAGGTGATACCACCCGACAGTGTGACAGGTGGCGAGATCAGTACACAGTCCCCCTCAGAGGAACTGTGCTGGGATACGACACTTGACTATATTGCTTCAAGGCCCAGATCAGTGTTTCATCAAACTACATCGGCCCACATGAACAAACTTACTTAACTGTTTTGGGGACAAGTTTATACCAATTGTCAGTGTGCTCAAGAATGAGCACAGGAAGGACTGTGCAATGATAAACTGAAGAGCCTGAATTCCCAGCTTGCACAACTCTCAAGTACCAAGTCACTGAGGAAGGAAAAGGAAACCTAGGGTCATGTAGTAGAACTGGAAAAGTAGAGTCTGATTTTTGTACTGTCCAAATACACCTGCATACGTATTAATGGCAATTTTCAAGTAAATTGCAAGAGTTCCTGTACTTCAGTCTAATGACAATCTCCCCTCTGCCATGAACTACAGAGTGCTTTGGGCATCAGTCTGTCTAGGCTTGCCAGGAGAGAAGTGTTCCTTGGGGGATAATGATATCGTTTGGATAATGGACACTGGAT
>WAAG01030609.1:0-14255 GCA_013390105.1 Tichodroma muraria
GAATATTTTGGGTAGGTCATTAATAAACACATGATTCCTTAATTATTCCCAGCTTGACATCGTGGGCTAGGAAGCTACAAATAGATTTTGGATTTCTCAGTTCCCCTGTGCTTCCTTCTCCTTCCTTTCGCAGTCACCCAGAATCCAGTAGAAATGAGTGCTTGGAAGGACTGTAATGTTTTCATCCTGAAGTGTAGATGAGCTGTCTATTCCCAGGATTTCAAAGGTTGCCTGCCTTAAATAGGTCTTTTGGGGAGGATGACTCCACCCATCTCTGAAGGATGATATAACCCTTGCTTTTTAAAATACTTAGTAAATACGTTTTTCTATTTTCTGTCTCTAAAATAGGGTGATGCATTAAACGATCTTTCAGCCAGTGTGGTGGACTTGACAAAAGATTTGTCTTAGCCTAATTCAAACAATTAAAGGCAATCAATTTTCATTGCATTGTGCCTGGATTTGAAATGTGCAGTTTGTAACAACATCTAATTTTTAACACTGTCACCTCTACAAAATAGCAGGTATGTTTGTGCCTGCAGGAGTCACAGCAATCATGGTAAACAGACCTTTCATCTGCTCACAGGTTCTGAAAAAGTGTCTACCTCTATTCTTACTGAAATAACTGAGGGATTTATTCCTTCCTTCTATTCCATTTCTCAGTCTTTATTAACAGATACTGTGCCATGAAACCCTTTAAGCTGTTTGAATCTATTGTATGATTTGTATTCTCTGCATTTTTCCTCCTGAAAGGGAAGGATCTCTTCAGAGTTGTTTTCCTCGGTCAAACAGCAAATCGTGTACTTAATTTAGACATGAGTTCCGTACGTAAAAGGAACCCGAGGACCAGAACTACATCTTCAGCTTGGTCCCGCACTTTTAAGCATGCATTATTATCCAGCTCTTAGCCTTGAAGCAAGTAACTTCTAAAACTGTTTCCTTTTCTTGGAGTATAATTGAATTCTACATTGGATAATTTAAAACAAAAAAACCCTAACACTTCTGTTTCCAATTTTATTACCCTTATATGAGGTTTTCCTTTCTTTTCCCTTGTCTCAGCAAAGAGAGAACTCAGCAAATTCCAGAAATGCCATATACCATGTTTCTTGTAGGGAGACCTGTTTTTTAAACCTCCAGGGTTTTTTTGTGGGGATTGCTTCTTTAGACTGTTGAGATTTCAGGTATATTTGAAACGTATTCTAGTCTTCTGATGCATCCCTGCATGAATATTAGAAGGTTTTTACTCAGACCAGAAGCTCAGCATGAGATAAGTAAGACCTGGCTGATAGTGGCAGCAACCATATCAATCTAGAGGAGGCAAGTCCTTGAATTTTTGAACTTAGAAAGATGATCTGATTTGGAATGCCGGTTTTGGACCAGCTCAGTCTCCCCTTTGTTGGTGGGGTTTTTGTTTACCAGCCAGCATTGCAGGTCTCTGATCTTCGTCAGTCTTTGTTGCCAAAGCTGGGCTAGGGGAAAGAGGTGTTGCAGCTATATCAGTTGAGGAACAGCAAATGCTGTGCTTTTCATGTGCATCAGGCACAAGAAATGTTAAGGAATTTATGTTAATAGTAAATCTGTGAGAGGTTTTTTTTCCTACACAGACGGGATCACTTGCACAATCTGTGATGCAGGAGCCCTGTTGTTCTGCTGCCCGTGTTATGCCAGTAATCCTGCTGCTGCTCCTTTGATATTTTGTGCATGGTGGGCTCTTCACAGCCTCATGCACTTTTCTTCTCATTAGGAAATGTCTCTGCCTTTGTGAGATTAAAAGCTACAAATATTGTATACAATTTCTTCATAAACGGAAGGTATCACACAACATGTATTTCCCTAGCATCTTTCTCTACACTTTGTTCAGAGTTAAGTAGCACCAAGGACTTGAAGTGTGAATACTTTCCTGAGCTTGTAGTTAGTCTCAGTTACTGCTGCTTGATACGATGGTAGGTGTAACCTACATTAGATGGGAAGAATCCCATTTCTTGCTTGAGGCTACTAAAAAGCGTTCAGGTGTCATCTGGTAGCTCAGCATTATTCCTGATAATGACTTTCAAGACTAAAGTGCATTGGTTTTCTCTGCATAGGAAAATTTATTATAGGTAGGCTTTCTTGAAATATCTACTCCTGTATGTGTTAGAAGTAAAAATCCATCTGAGAGTTGAGAAACTGCCCTGCTGTATTGACTTATATCAGCTTTCTATTTGTGAAGTATTGTGGATTGAACAAAAATTTGGGGTTGATCCACTACGCTGAGGTGTTTGGTCTCTGTAATTAAAAGATGGTGATGGGGTGATAGTTTCAGGCTTTTGCTCTACTTCCTAAAACAATTCCAGGAGAATTAGAGGGTATTAAAGACTGCCCTTGGAGCTGATTGCACCTGATATGCCTAAAACCAGTAGTTCATTTTGTGAATAGCATACAGCATACTAAGTCTCAGAGCTCTGATTCTTATCTAGAGACAGTTTTGAAAATCCTGAAAAATTAATAGGAAATACATAGAGTTCTCAAGGAATGGGTAAAAGATCACGAGACATGAACCACAGCACTATGCTATAAAAAAAGTTATACTGCACACTTCTGTCAAGGCTTTTCATGAGACAAGAGTGAAGAGACACTGTGCAAGAAAGATTATTTCAGATGCAGCTTTGAAGTATTTTCATCCCTTAAAATTGTCCTGAAGCTGAAAGTTATACAATCACTCACATTGAGCCCAAGGGCAAATTTTACACTGTTATTTATAACCCATTTATTCTGTTAAGCTTGGAGGAATAATGAGAAACCTTAGTGTTTCCCAGTGTTTCCAACCAGCTCTCAATGCTGCTGAAATACAGGATGGTTCTACAAGGACTTATCTGCATTGTTAGGATTTCTTGCCTCTGCTTCCTTTTGTGTGTCTGATGATTGCAAGGGGTAGATAAATACTGAACTAGGTGAAACCATTTTTTACAGATTGTTAGTTATAAGTACTTGAGGAATGAGTACTTCATTTCCATCAGCTGTGACTTCCCATGGAATTAAAAATAACTGTGCACAATACTCTGTGTAGAGGTCAGGATCCACCTGCAGTGAGAGCCTCTGGTGTACCTGTGAGCTTTGTGCTTCAGCCCTCCTCGTGATTGTGGAGAAAGAAAAATACTATCTCAGCAGATTGCATTGATAGTAATGATAAAATCCTGAATTACAGAGGCATTTGAGTGCTGGTACTAAGGTGTTACCAGTCTTCCTTTCTCAGCACAAGTGTGGTTGTTGAAAAGGAAAAAGGAGGCAGGCTGGGTGCCATTGAGGATGGTGACTTGGGTATCTACTCACCAGTATTTTGTCATAGCAAAAGTTCTCCACAAAAAAAAAATTATCTGGAATTACCCTTAAGCCAGTTACGTTAGTAACTCATCTCTGATAAAGTCTTACATGGATAAATACTCAGAACTGGGCACTTCATTAATTGGATTTTTAATGAACTCTTTTTTTCTGGCATACTGTTTCCTCAGAGAGCACAGATAAAATAAAGCTCTTTTAGAATATGTGGTGGAAGTCTTCAGAAAATAGGAAAACACAGCTCCTTGCAGAAAATAATCCATGTCAGTCCTCAGCAACTTTCCTTGCAGGCTTCTTGATGCCACTTTTTTATTTATTTAACTTCTATCTTTTCGTATCCCTCAGTTACTGTAATAAAAGCTTTTGTGCATCTAGGTAAGCATAAACTCTGCAAAGCATTTGATATTTTCTTTGCATCATTTCTGTTCTGCATACTTAAATTATTTCCTGCTGTTTTTACATTTAGCTCTGAGTGCTATTCTAGATTTAGTAGTGAGACATTTGGCATCAAGTTTTATCATATGAATGGTATCATAATCTCATATTTGAGATTACATGTTCCTAGGGACAGCCAGACCCTGGGAGATGGGGAGAGAGCTTTCAAATGTTTTCCCTAAAAATACGGTAGCACTTTTTTTTCATGTCTTTCATAACAAAGTTATGTCTTTCATAACTGCCTGGCATTAACTTAATGAGAAAACTGATCCTGCTGATGGTAACATTGCATTTTTAGGAAGACACAGTCAAAATTTAGACTAGGAAATTGCTGAAATGGGATTGTATAGCAAACCAGGAGAAAAGGGATAAATAAGAATCCTGAATATAGCTGTCTGAAAGGTGGCTGGAAATAAGCAGCGTGGTAAATGTGAGGAAAGAAAGCGTGGAGGCTGTGCCAATATGAAAAAACTAACAACAGCTCATGTAAGGATTGAGAAAAGCTGGTGATAGTGTGAACGTGGAGATGAGAATGAAGTGTGGTGGAACTTGGCAAGTCACGCTCTGGGCATTTGGTGAATGATTTGGGGCAACCTCAGCCACTGGAGAGGCTGGGGTTTTATGGCTGAGTGACACACGTGGGCACAAGTGGACAGCATAGGATGTGTCAGGAGTGTGTATGTGCTGCTCTGTGTGGTGATAGTACCCCCGAGACCTTTTACATTTTGTGTTCTGTGTCATGGCTCGTAGAGACTCAAGTTGATGAGTTGGAGTGGAGTTAGGATCATGCTCTGTGTTTGTTCTGAAGATGAACATGGAGTCAATCATAGAATATGCTGAGTTGGAAGAGACTCCCAAGAATCATGGAGTCCTACTCTTTAGTCCTGGTCATCCCCAAGATTCACACCATTTGCCCAAGAGTATTGTCCAAACCCTTCTTGAGCTCTGTCCGGCTTGGTGCTGTGACCACTTCCTGAGGAGTCTGTTCCAGTGCTCAAGCATCCTCTGGGTGAAAAACTTTCCTGGTATCCAACATAAACCTCTCCTGACTCAGCTCTGGCTGTTCCCTTGGGTCCTGTCCCTGGTCAGGAGAGCCAAGAGATCGGTGTCTGCTCCTCCACTTCCCCTCACAAGGAAGCTGTAGACTCCAGCGGGGTCTGCTCAGTCTCTTCCAGGCTGAACAGATCAAATGACCTCAGCTGCTCCCCATATGGATTCCTCTCCAGACCTTTTGCAATCCTCCTGGCCTCTTTTGAACTCTGTCCAAAACTTAATGTCCTTCTTACCTTGTGGTGCCCAAACCTGCCCCCAGCACTCGGGTCAGAGCAGAGCGGGACGCCTGCTCCCTGGGGCATGGCTGCCCTCCTGGCTGCCAGGACACCACTGACTCAGATTCAGCTTGCCATCCGTCAGGCCCCCCAGTCCCTTCCCACAGCTGCTGTCCAGCCTCTCCTTCCCCAGCCCATGCACACACCAGGGTGCCCTGTCCCAGGTGCAGAATCCAGCCCTTGCCCTTGTTAAAGCTCGTGTGGTTGATGATAGCCCAGCTTGGAGCTGTTTTACTGAGGGAGTGGTGCCATCATTCTGCCTGCACCTAGGAAAAGCTGCCTCTGCCACCCGATTAAAATTCATTATCTTGTTCAGTAGTCCCTGTGAAGCAATGTGCAGGGTTTTTTTTTCTAAGTTTTGTCAGTTTACAGCTCTAAAACCGAAGTATCTAAAGTGGCTCCTCAGATCTAAGGTTAGCTCTGGTTCACTTGAGCTGGGAGTATGACCAAGGTACATGGGTGTGCTTCTGCAGAAAGCAGTTGAGTACAGTAAGCATGCAAGACTTATTTTCAAAGTTCAGTGCCAGAACTTTGCAAGGGACTGATCCTTATCTCACAGTGAAAATACAAATAGTCACTTAGTTTTGCTACTCACAGATAAGGCTTTTTGTTGAAAACAACACTTCTTGAGGGAAGACATTTTGATTTTTGCTGTTGAAGGTATGAATGTGTCTTGCAGATAAAGCAGCTGTCATGAAATTTTTATAAACTCATGTATTCATTTATAAAGGGAGGGGTTTTATGGGGGTATTTTTTTTTAATTCAGAAGTATTAAGGCTGTTAAGTGTCTCAGCTTTTAAGAAGCACACCTGTAAGTATCACAGGTATAACTATATAGGAAAAATCTAAAACTTCTTGAAATACATTTATCTTATAAAAAGTTTCACAGACGAGGTTTGACAACTCTTCTGAGACAGTTTAGATTACTGCTTGTAATTATTAACTTAGTGGAAGCATCTGATATTTCTAGTTCTGCAAAACATTATTTTGATACATTACACGAGCCATCCAGGTCAATGCATGAGCTAGTTATTTATTTTTTTATATACAATGTTTTTTTAATATTTGTCATATTGTGTATGCATTGATTTTGCCCCACTGGAGATATGTAGCATTGATATTCCAGATATAACTACAGCCACATAGAGAAGTAGTTTTATAATTGCAGTTTAATTAGCTGGTGTAGACACGAAATATAAGTATTTTACTTATATTGTCATTGAAGACAGGTGATCTTCATCTGCTTTTGACCATTTATAGAAATTCTGTGTGAAACTTTTTGCTCACCAGAATTAAAATTTAAAGGGAACTTGTCATATATAAATATAAGCCTGACCTGAAAACCTGAAAGTTTATTCTGACAGGACTGGAACAGGTGCTTCTTCCAGTCACCAAGATCTTGGAGGGTAAATTTCAATTTTCCTTGAAAAGCGGAGGAATGTATTACTTAGGTGCTTAATATTGGGAAGAAAAATACCTTTTAGTGAAAACAAACCCAGCTTTCTGTGTGTACTGGCAGATGCATATTTTCTACCATGTGTGCAATAGGTCTTTTTCTCTGCCTGTTTATTTAGAATGCTGGAGAGCATGAAAATATTGTATTAAAATCTTATATTTTGAACTTCATCGCTTAAAAAAAACCCTCTAAAAAGAGTCATGATAACCTTATAAATTTGTAGCTGTAATGCTGCTGTAATAACTGTAACTATTCTAGTTCTCGAGGGGTAAAATGAATTGATAAAAAAATGGAGCTCAGAATCCTCTTATTAGCATATTATATGCTGGAGAAATCAAGTCTAAATAATTATACAATACTTTTACACTTGAACTTGTCTTCATAGCTGATTTCCTTCTCTCCTCTCCAGGAAAACCTTATTCAGATTTACTTTTTTTTCCCTGTGTTAAGATTTAGGAAGGAGTGGCTCTGATACACATTTACAGTCCTCAGAATTTGGATAGGAAGACCCTAACATTCTTTCTTGCTTAACACAGAGCCTAGTGCTCCTTGAGTTCTATTTTTCATCAGAGGTTGAGGTTCTTTCTGGCTTTATAAATAATCACTACCCTTAAGGATTAAAAAAAATCTGAGTGTCATCTTTATATTCAGTGAAGAGCCAATACTCCACCCCACCCTTCAACCTTCTGTGGGAGACACTTGTGCTGAGATGGTTGATAGAGTAAAGCATTCTCCTTTGAAAAGGAAATTTTCTCCTTTTTTTAATATTTGGAGACATGTAGCTCAAATTAATGTAGAGATTGTATTTGTATGTAATTTCCCACTTAAGTACAAGTTTAATGGGAATCGCCAGAAGTTCAAATGATTTCAGACTCATTGGTGTTCCAGATATGTTGCCGTTATAAAAATAAATGCTAAAATTAAAAGTTCTGAAGAAGAAAATAGTTTATCTCCTTTTCTCATCCAGTGAAAAACACATTTGAAAGGCCATTTTCACTGCAGAGATGATCTCATGTTCAGGGTCTGGTTTTTTCACCTGTTCTCTTACCTAGGGCAGTAGAAGAATGTGAGAGCTTTGCTTAATTCTAGGGCTTGTGCAGTCTCTGTCCTTGGAGGTTTTCAGACTGAACCTGGATAAATCCCTGAGTAACCTGGTCTGACTCCATAGCTTTGAGCAGCAGAATGAACAAGACACACTGGAGATTTCTTCCAGCCTGACCTACCCAGTGGTCTTGGGGTACTGAAATACAGTGAATTCCTCTGTTTTGCCAAAGCCAATAAAAATTCTACTTAGGATTCCAGCTGTCCACCAGCATATATGACATAAGGAGCTGACCTTGAAAAGATAATAAAAAATATTTTTTTAAATTTATTTTTCTGGCAGCTTTTAACATGCTTGAGGGAATGCACACTATTTGGATTGGGAAGGTTTCATGTTTAGTGGGTCTTTTCTTTAGAGATGATAAATGTTTGATCATTCCCTAGTAACTAATAGTATGTTAGACATAAACATCACTGAATTTTCAGAACTTCCTGTGTCCTACAAGCATTAAAACTTTGTTGTTAATAAGATGGAAGGTGTGATCGTGTGCTGTCAGCATCTTTGAAGCTCCTGCTGATTATGTAGTGAGGTAAACCAATACCTACAGATTATATATATACACTATGTATATATGTAGTTGTTATATTTGCATATATAATTTTTATATAAACGTACCTCTCGGTCCCAGTGGCACGTTTTATCACCTTATCACCTCGTTTGCAGCTTTCTTTTACGTTCCAAAATTATGCAGTCTTGAAAAAGACTCTGCAGGTTTTGTTGTAAAGCTCTAAAGCCCATGCGCAATTAAACTGGAAGTGTTTGCTTCTAAAGAAAAAATAAGAAGAAAAAAGTGATTTAGGTAAATGCTTCACTCCTTGGACTAGGGCAGCCTAGGTTTGTCTGTGTGCATCAGTGTTCCTGAAGCTGCATTTCTCTAGATGACATTCCCAGCTTCTCCAAAGACTCTGTAAGTAGACCTGCTCTGTTTACAAAAATAAGCCTTTGCATCCAGGTGAGATGGGTGTTAGACAATCTTTTTTCTTGTTTTTCTTTCAAGTAAGAGCTGGTCTGTAGAGTGTGTTTCACTGTTCATTCCCACACCTCTTCCAGGCCATGACTGTAATGTCTAAACCAAAACTATTTAATTTCTGAGTTTAAGCATTTTAACAGAAGACTGCGCATTACTAAATATTATTTTGAGACTGCAGTTATCTTAAAGTTAAAAGAAGTAAATTTTAGAAGTTGTTCTGTCTTAAAACGTGAAAGGTGCAGGCCAGATTTGTCTTGGTGTCTTTACTACAACTGAGTTTAGGAAGGAATAACCACACATTTCAAAACTTGTACACCAAATTCTCCCATTTGAATTGTAATAATCAAGAACAAGGTACAGTTGCACGTGGAAAATGCAGTCTGGACAGCCATAAAGCATATTTCTATATACCATAGGTACTTCCAGTTGTTAGCAAGGTATCTCTGTTTTCTGGGGATTAACAGTCTGCAGCTTGATAGAGTGCTGGGTGTTACTGCTTGCTGTTGGTGCCTGGTCAAGAAGAATCCTGCCTTTTCTTTGTCTGCCTCCTGTTCTTTCTTACCCATGCATAATTCATAGGCAGGAATAGTGGTTTTAATTACACCAGCTGATACAGTGAGAGAAAAGAGTAGGATTTTGTTGTTTGGGGTATTTTTTTAAAGGCTACACCAGCCCTTCTTAAGGATGCAGAAACTTGCTTATTTTAGGTCAGCTGATGTAGTTGGATAATAAGATGCCTTTTCCCTGCAGATCTTGCTTTATGCCCTTAAATCTTCAAGAAACAACAGTTCTTTGTTGCTTCCCTAGCAGGAACTCAACTACTTTAAATGACTGTAAGAGGTTTTTTCTCTTTAGCAATACATACATTCTCAAAAGTGTTATTCTCTTGGCTGCTTTGCTAAATTTAGCCCTTAGGAATATTGATAATATTGATGACTATGGATTACTCTTGGTTGCCATTCTCCTTTTGGAAGTCCCTGTTCTCCAGAGACAAGTGAGCAGCATGTGGTGTTACAGTTACGTATGTAAAAAGCTAAATTCAGTGAGACAGTTCTTTTATTGCATTTAATTACTTTGCAATTATTCTTTGGAGTTCTTTGGGCAAAGGTAGGTTCTTTGTTTCACACTAGTCCTAGTTTGGCAGGAATATCTCTTGCTTCTGAAGGAATGGAGGAAAAAAAGATCATTGCAATCTTAGGCCATCACGTTGGAGGTGTCATTTCTGTAGTACATACTGCATTTGCTGGCAGTTTTAAACAGGGCTTTTCTAAAAATGCAGTCAGGAATTTTTGTGCTTGTGTTAATGTAGAATTCCTGTGGTCACATAAAACTGGAGCAGTGGAGGCTTTAAATAGCAGGTGCACTCCTGCCAGCCGTGTTTGGAGGGATGCAGCCACCCCTTCCTGGCTGGAAAACACGTCCTGCTTGCTCACAGGCTTTGCACACGCTGCCTGATGCTCTCCCACTGCCATTTTCTTTTCCCTGCATCACGGAATTCTTCAAGGATTATCCAGCCTTTGTCCCCAAGAGCACTTAGTGTGGGTGTTTCAGTCTGCAGTTTCACCACGAGGATGTCTGTTCCTAGTAAGCTTGGCTAGAGATACTGGCAATTAATCTGTGTTTTGTACAGTGGTTGAAGCTGCATTTGTTGTTCCTGCACAACTCTCATCTCAGGTATCATCGCTTCCACAGGTGTCGCAGATCACAGTAATTCACTGAAATTCAAAGGAGGTTCTAAGTGTGGGGGTTTATTCCACAAAAGTGACTTACTCGGTATTGCACGAGTTGTTTTTAACCCACTGCACAATATTTATTTACCAAATTAATGACTTGTTCCAACAGAATGTTGATATATTTGAATAAGTTTTTTAAAAACTTTTTTGTAAGATGGAATAATATACTTGGTAAGTAAGTTTACTTACTTCAACTTATTTTGCAAGTAAGGAATAGGCATGAGACAGTTTTTCTAAGAAATACTTAGCAGCAGCAATTATCACCAGTATCTAACAAGCATAGTTCATTATTGGTATGTGAAAGGGAGGAGTGTGGGGAACTTAAATTAGAATTGAATTTGACATAAAGTGCCATATTAAAAATCTTATAAATCAGTGTTGCATTTATTAGACATGAAGAGTATCAGAATGTTTTTCCTGATGTATCTGCTCCTTGCACTCCTTGCACAAAAAGGGCTTGAGCTTAGGAGTGAGGAGGTAATTAATTTTTCAGTTTGTTACAGTCCATGCCTCTTGGATATGAGTTACTGTGGACTGGACATCTGCAGGGCTGGGAATGGTCACCCAGCTGGTTCAGGTGATGTGTTCTGCTCACCAGATGTTCTGTTCTAATTCTAGTTCAAATCAACCTGAACAAATTACCTGCTAGTGAAAAATCATAAATTGCACTNACCCCCCAAAAAAAAAAAAAAAAAAATTAATTCACACAGGAGCAGAAAAGTCTTCCTGAAACCACTTGAAAGATAATCAGGCTATGTAACTTTTGTATAACAAAAACTTCTGTGAAGGTTTACTCATTTGTACATGACAGCAGGAATATTTAGCTCCTTTGCCATAGAATGTGTGGCATGCAGCCTGCAGAGCTAAACCCCCAGAGGTTTCTGTGAGAGGTGCAGTGATGCAAGGGCACAGCCTCTGGTGCTGTCTGGAGGAGATCAGTGATCCAAGCCCACTCTGCAGCAGATGAAGCTCCTGTTTCTAGAGCCAGGGGTTCCCCAGCCTGCTGTACCTCTCCCCAGTGTAGTGCTTGTTACAGCTGCTCATGTTCGTGGCACACTGACTCTTGTGAAACTGCATATCTTGCTAGCAGCAGATAATTGGCATGAGAGTGTGTATTCCAAAACCAGACCAGCCTAATGGAGGTGTATTCTGTGTACTAAAACAATAACTGTATTTTATTTGCACTGAAAATAAACTGTTGACATGGGATTATACCTGTTAAAGCTTCCTTTTTTATTGTTAACTTTTTAAGGTTAAAAATGCACTTTACTCCCCAACACAGAGTTACTGTGTTAACAGAAATATTAAAAAAATTAAACTATAAATTTGGCAGTACTGTTACCTTGCATCATTTTGCCAACAAATGTATTTGGATTTTTTCAGTTTCTTCAGTGGATTCAGTAATAGCAATGACATGCTCTTACCTGGTCTTTCTTAAACAGAAATTATACCATCTTCTCTCATGAAAGTCATCTTTCTTTGGTCTGTGCTTATGACACTGTGTATGGAAATTTATCTGTGCAAGTGAAGAGGTGACTTGTTTTTTCCACCTCCCCCACAACACTGATTCACTTAATCGGTAATTTTATTTTACAGAAGATTCTCAAGTCCAACTTCCTAGAAGATAAATCCTGCATTTTCACATTCCTCAGCTTAGCTACAGACGTCACACACAGCGCTGTCAAAGGTGTTTTATTTGTTTTAGTTGAAGAGCAGAGATCAGTTCCACTCCAGGCCAGGAGAGCAGCCCCATACTGGCCAGGACCTCCCACTCATTATTTTTGTGCCTAACCTACTTCCTTCATTCTGCCTGTGATTTTCCCCATGTATGCCATCTTCCCAAGAGCTCTTGCTTTTTAGCTCTCCTGTCTCTGGACCTTGATATATGGACCCAGTTCATTGTGGTTATGGGAACTGGTTTTCCAAAATATTCATTTCCGAGACTGGAAAGATACTTTGTATTTTCTTTCTTCTGGTGTGTGTAAGATGAAAAAATTTAAAAGCTGCTACAAAAAACACTGAGAGAAATCTAAAGCTTCCTTAGGGAAAGCTTCTTTCTGAATCACATCATCCCAGTAAACACTTTCTCTTTTGCCTTTGATTTTAAATGGGTAATGGTGTTTTGTTTTGGTGGTTTGAGCCACATTTTTTACCCAGCTGCAGATGATTTGAAGTTTAGCAGGTATCTTTTGTGGTGCTGTTTTTGTATAACAAATGCTCCAAAATCCAGGCAAAAAAAGCCCCTTAGATCACTTAATATTTTCAACTTGTATTTCCAGAATGGTGATAACTAAAATCTCTGGTGTTAATATTCCTCCTGTTGTGCTCCTCCCGTATCAAAGAAGACTGAGTTAAAATTCTGCAGGCAAGATCTTTGTTTCAGAAAAACTGAAGTTTCTTTTTTTCTCGGTGTTGCTGAAGAGATGGTCAAATTTCTTTTCTTGTTCTGTGTGCACTTACAAATAGATGGACATCCTGTGTCTTGGATTCTTTTGTCCATGTCATTTGACTTTTTATGTATTCTCTAGAATTTTGGCTCTATGTATTGTCTAGAATTTTTTATAAATTTTTTTAAGTTTTTTTTAAAGCTCTACAATAGATTTAGTTTAAAAAGTACTTCAGACTAACTTATTTTTCCTCTGAGTAGGATTCTTGACTAACAAAGTTTGTTTATGTAATTGGAAAATTTTTATTTTGAAATATTAGACAATTTATCTGGTGCTAACATGGAGGGTGTGCAATAACAGCCAGGAGCTGTTGGTATAACATTGGAATTGAATATTTTTCTGCTTCTGAGAAGTAATTTTCCTGTTCTAATCAACAGTTTTTCCTGTAGAAGTTCTGATTACTTCATGAGAACATTACACTGCAGTTACAGTCGCAGTAGGCTTTTAAGATTCTTTCCTGCCAAATTCTGCATCATTTCTTTGTCTTATTTTGGGGATTTCTAACGTGCTGCTGGGTATATGTCCCTGTAGATTCAAAATTCAAATTCTGTAATAACCTGCATCACAGAGGGGAACAATATTCATGTCTTAGCTGATGTTTTTACTCCTTTGAGGCCAGAAGTGAAAAAATCTAACTGGTAGTAATTTCCAGAAGCATAAAGTTGGAAGAAGTACTTAATCTATCCATAGCCTGATGTGGTGGGATGTGTTTGGTTCCTTATCCTCTGTTCCGGTCCTGAAGGAACAGGCTCTTAATACATTGTCATAGGAAACCTGTGTCACACCTATTTTATTTTTTTTTTTTAACATTAAAAGTAGTAGCAGCAAGTTTTTTCCCTGCACTTTAAAAATCACCTCTCTCTTGTTTTGTTCACATCTGCGTGAGATAATTAGGAAATGAATCTGAGGACAGGATTTTCCACAAATTGTTGCCAGCACTCTTGTTTGGAAACCCACTTAAACTGGTGGTAGCACCCTTTGCCTTTCTTCTCATGCCCATATATGTTATTTTTACATATTCTCCATACTTTTTCCCTCTGGTTTTAATATATCTGAGTTACTTAAATATTATTTGGATTGTTTTATCCCATTTCTTCCTGTTGACATCTCTCCCTTTCTTTGTTAGGTTTTGTTGCACAAAATCCCTGGTAAGTTTTGAACACCATATTTTTCCCTGTCTCTCTGTTCAGTCACGTGTGAAGAGCTTTATTTTAGATCCATTCACGTGCTTGTAGAATTTAAAGTGATACATGGGAATGCACAGAATTTTTGAGAGCTCATAGATATTTGTACAGCCACACTGCAAAACAGTTGTTTCATAAGGGACCTCGTTTTAGAATTGAAACACAAATAAAAAATACTTGCATTTCTCTACTTTATTAGGAGCTGCAGTGTTATTTTTAAATCTGAAAGAGGAAATGATTTTCTTAAATTTCAGAATTGTTAGGTGGCAAGAAAGAGAGGACTGGGAG
>WAAG01030626.1:0-19523 GCA_013390105.1 Tichodroma muraria
AAAACATTAAACAAAATGGAAGGAAAATAAGAATATAGAAGAGAAAAAAAAGGGGACAAAAGATAAATTTACCTTTTTTATCCGTTTTCTTTTTAGATGATTATTTCTGTTTCTTCTTTATTTTGCTCCTAACAGCCATGTAATTAATGATGTGTTTCAACTAAAACAGAAAATCTCAATAACAACATAATTATAGTTAGACTGTTTCAGTAAGTATACAGCTTGTAATATCCCTGATGAAGCTAATAGTCAGCAAACTCCTATATCCCTAAACCCTAGATTATTATATACCATCTAATTCAGAAGAAAGAAAAAATCCAAACCATGTAACATTGGGGGGGTTGTTTGGTTTTATCTAGAAATTAAATCAGTTGATGGTGTGCAACTACATGCAGCAGCTCAAAGTTAACTCCTAGAATCATTTATTGTGTTATTTTGGAATGGGTATTAGTCACCCATTGTTAAGTCAGATATATTTGTCTAGAAAATAATTCTTGCCAGTATATTCCTTGAAGTTATAAAAGTAATCAGACACCTCTGCTGTGAGAACAGGAATTATTCCTCTCTGCATTTGAATAAGCATGTGTATTAAAGCAATTACAATAATTGTAACTATTTAAGAGCTCATACATTATAGACTGAAATTTCTGACACCCATGTATTCCCATCAAACTGAATGGTATGGGACTCTTAAGGTTAAAAGGAAAATATTTATGCCAAGAGCAATCAGTCAAAATTTTTTGAAATCTTTTTCTAAGTGTCCATCTGGGGCCTGAGGTAAGGTAAATGGAAAACCCTTCTGGATATTAATGTTTCCTTAAAGCAAGTCACACATCAGTTTGCACTAGTTGCATCGACTTTGTATTGGCATTTTTTGAAAAAAAAAATTTAGTAAAAGCAAACAAACATTGACAATTATACTGCATAGTTAGAAAACCACTGATATTACTCAACCAGGGAAACTGTCTATAAAATATGGGATGTTACCCAAAAATTGTTATGTCCTACTAAAAATAAATTTACTGGAATTTAAAAAATGCTCTAAAATTAAAGAAACTGGAATAATTGACATATAGTAGTTAACCTCAACAGCATTTTCACATTAGGAATAGAAAAAAGGAATAACAATTGTACATATCCACCTACACTTCTGTGTATGTGACTCTCATTGAATCTTCCCAACAAGCTTGTGCTGTGAAAAAAAAACGCTTCAGTGGAAAAGACCTTTGGCAGAACCATTGGGACACACAGAAGGAGTAGCATTGGCTTTCCTTCTCCCCAGCTGAACAGAAGACAGCAATGTCTCTCATCTTCTTGAAAACATGTCATAGACAGGCAACTGCTAGATTTCTTAGATCCACTTTTGCACCATAGACTGTGGAGGTCTTGCTACAAATTTCAGTTTATTGGTAATTCTTATTCTGATTTTATGCTGTGAAATGGAGTAGTTGAGGGACATCAGATGTTCATTAACAACCAAAGTAGGATTATATAACTCAGGGTGAATGTTTCCAATTGCTTTTGATGCTTTAAAACAAAGCCACTAATTACTTTGTTGTTATTGTATTTACTGTATCTAATTTATAGTACTGTAGTTGGTAATTTGCAAACAATTATTATCTTCCATCAAAGGATATTAGTTCTGAACAGGTGAGTAAGTTTTAAGTACAATGCTTAGTGTGGGAGCTGATCAAGCCTGAAAATTCCAAAACAAATAATCATTTTCCCATACCTTTTAAAAATATGCTTTTTAAATGTGTCATCATGCCTTATAGTCCTGTAAGTCCCTTGAAGTTCATTATCTTCAGAATGGACAAAAACAACTGGAAAGTGGTTGACAAACAAAACCATTAACCCAATTTTTCCATTTACTTTGAGGATTCAGAAGCAGGTGCTTCTGAAAACAAACCCTCATTAAAGAGCTGTTTGTTTCACTTCCAGTAGCAGTGTACACCACACTCCTTCATCTCAGAATTATGTCACTGTTATGCAATTTAGTATAATTTAGGGAATAAAGGACCATCACTTGAAAAACTTCAGTCTGAACAGGAACTCGTATTCAATGTGAACATAGCAACTGAGAGTCTGATCAGATTCTAATGTGTTTGCACAGTGAGTTGTTTACAAATTCCAGGTGGTATCTAGTTATATCAGTGAGGTTGCTTCATCTCTTTTGCTGAAAGTTAGAACTAAGGCTTTTTTTTGTTGTTTTTTTTTTAGGATAATTTTTCATCCTCTGTAAGGTATACTACAGCATGTAAAAGGGATGCCCCAAGAAATCCAGACTATAGTATGTTAATAAAAGGTGTTCTATATTAAGGCAGGCCTACATTATTTTTTTAAATTTTTGTTTCTCCAATTTTACTAATAATATATTCTTGTTACAGTGAGTCTAGTGGCAAAAAAATCATATAATTTGCACAGCCTCATAATAGAATTTTCACTATAAGAATATCTTATAGCACTGTTCAAAAGAACTGGAGAACAAAACCAATACAGGTACAGTCTGGAGAAAACAAATAAACAAGTGGAAAGAACTTCCTATTTAGTATATAATAGTTGCATAAAAATGGGAATCAGTAGTTTATGTCTACTCTTACTAATACAGATAATGTTCATTTTCTAAAGCCTCCTGCCTGTGGTAGACAACACCATGATATATCTGCAGATGCTGGCTGCTTACAATTGCTTTTTGCTTGTCTAAATGCTGAAAGGGGAATAAGAAAAGTGACAAAATCCTCAGGCAGAAAGAAAAAAATATAATTTACTGATATACAAAATATAAATATGAAGCCCATATTGGATCAAATATTTTATCAGACCACAACTAAATATTACACTAGATGATAAATAATTTGATCTCCAACATTAATCTCATGCTAACGCACAACCTCTGGAGAATTTTGCTATTTTAAAGAATTTTACCCTAACAATTTTTCTATTCTGGAGTTTCTTATTTTCTCCAAATAAATGTTGACAATAGGTAAAATGATACCAACAACATAATAATGGCCAAATTTCTTTTTTCTTTCATAGTTTTCAGTTTTATTGGATGAATCACACTCAGAAGCTTGCTATGTGTAAAACAGAGCAAATAATACATATTAAGCTAGGAAATTTTTGTTAGTCCAATTAATGTTGTAACAGTTTCATGAAAATATAGTGAATGGATATTGCTGGTCCACTTAGTGACACTAGCAGTCACGGTCCAAAGTACTGCTCCAAGTCTCAAGAACATAAAGATTAAAAATGTTGCACCAAAACCAAACCAAAGAAAAAAATATCTTCCTTGCAGCTACTCATTTCCTCAGATGTGTCACCTCCCAGCCTTCCCCAGCCCCAAACACACAGGACTATGGTTTGCCAGGAAGTGACTGCAGTGGGTGCTGCTGTCATCGTTCTGTCAGCCCCAGGGATGGAGCCAGAGCAGGGTGGGCAGAATTGCTTAGCCAAATCAGTGACACCCAGCTCAGATCATGGACAGGCTGAGTCCCTGCACTGCTGGGTCAGCACACAGCCAGGGGCCATCAAACAGCAGAACAGTACTTGTAAGAAAATGGCACTGCAAGGTTTTTCATAAAATACTAAATGTAGAAGATAGATAAACACCTATCTGACTTGAATAGTAATATTAATCTGCCCCTCTTCTACAAAAAATCAGTAACTCTTACTGAGAAACTGCAATATCATTTTCTCCAATTCTTGCTTCCTGCCAAAGTTTTCATCATTCAGTGATACACTATCTGTCTATTGGTACATTGGACTTTAAATTTACCTATAACTCAGATATAAAAGTAACATGATTAACTGTAACTTTTACTAATTGAATTAATCTGATAACTATCTGGTGACAATTTATGTGCTTTTGTTCATCATTTTCTCTAGCTCTAGTTAAAGATACGTAGGAAAAGATGTGAGCTTGCTTTTAAGAACACCTGCCATGAGGTTGCTAGGAAGAATTTTCATATAAATTTCTTTCCAGGTTTCAATTCCTGGGGGACTGGACCCACAGGACAATGAAAATCTGGAGAAAGCTGTACTACCCACTAAGTGTTGTGCACAGATCAGGGCTCACTTAGCCAGAAAGAGAGGTTGTGGAGAAGCAGCCGTAGGATCTAAGATCTGCATGTGACCTGATTGTTAGACACCCCACAGGAGGCTGTTGGTACAAAGTGTTCCTCAGTGATCTTTGCCCAGTTCTGAGAGTTAGGACAGGACGTGTGCTACCTTCCCTCCCCAAGCTCCTCACGGCGCCGATAGCTCCTGTGAGATCTCTGGGATCGTCCACATTAAATACCATACAGGTGGTTGGTATCCAGCCTACTGATGATAACTGTGCTTTATGATGGAGGCTTTACACTACTGTGGTGAAAGTGAGTGCTAGTTACCTCTACATTGTTATTGGATCTGGTGTAGAGACATAAAGAGATAGCAAAAAAGAAGAAATCTCACTCCTTGTGAGTGAGGCCCCATCCCTTTCTTAGAATTCAACCTGTCTTCATTTTTATTTGCCCAATCTACAAAAGGGAACAATTAAAGATAATTTTAACTCCATCCTGATATTCTCATTAAGTAAAACTTTTTTTTATGTCATCAATAGCCTAGGGTTTCAACCATGTGTATTTTAGGTTATTATATCATTCCTATAGATGATGACTAAACAGCTGGTCTCTCTAATTCATTAATCTAATTGCCTGAAAATGTGATATATGTTCAAACACTGTGCATGACTGCTCTACTGGTATCCAAAAAGCCAATGGACTCAGATGTCTTCAGTGGCGAAGACTCAATGCAGCTACCTTTCATAAAGTATCTTTCCTATGTTGGTATGCTGAGTGCTGGTAAGAAATTGCTTTCTGCATTCACTGAGATGAGGCTAACAGTCTTCTGTACTGCAGCTCACAATTATTAGCAGCAGCAAACTCATTCTGCCTATTAACAAGTGTCATTTATTCCCACGCGGCTGGCAATGGTAGTTGACATAAAGAGAAATTGCTTCTACTTTAAATGTCAGCTGAATAGGGTCTTAGAAGAGCATAGATATCCATTACTGTACTAAGAATATCTACAAAAAACATGTATCTGATGCTGCAAAAAAGGCTAATTTTAATTAGTGCCTCATGAAAGCAATTAGAATGCCTACTGGGGGAAATGTAGAAAAGCTCCGTTTTGTTGTTGCATTTTTTCATGTATTTACTCTTTGTGGAATGATTATGCAAAACATCTGCTGCATTGTGAGACACACTAGAAAGAAAAGGGAAGTATGAGAGAAGGAAATGTGAAACATTTCCATTTTTATATTTTTAGGTATTACTTAATTTTAAAACTACTTTCAAAAAGCTCCATTCTTCCTAATACTTTCACCAATGATCTCTTAATTTGTAAATGATAGTCAGCCAGCAGCAAAAAGTATTGATGCAAATTTAATGAATGAAATTTCTCAACCTACAAATCAAAGGAGAGGGAAAATAACCTTCTTCATCCTCTTTTCCCTGGGACATCATTTATATTCCCTTAATATCTTTGAGTCAGGATTCAGCATGACAGCTAACACTCTGGGACAAATCTCTTTTAGGTATAGATCACCACTAGCTAAGGATCATTTCTGTAGTGTTTTTTTGGTTGGGTAAGAGGACTATAGTATTGACCTGTTCAGTTTATCTCTGTAATACCAAACTTGTTTAAAAAAGATTATTCAATTTACAGTGTAAAAAGGCTTGTTAGCCCTCAGAAATAAATCCAAAGGAAAAAATGCAGGTTATCATGGATTTTTAATTGCTTGTGAAACTGCAGCATTAAACTGTAAGCTTTACATGTTAGGAACTTTTGGCCTGATTTTCTAATCTAGTGCACATCTGAACATTTCAAAGACGGGAAAACTAAACAGAAAATACTTCTGTATTGATTTTGGCAGTCTTTTGTCTTTACTTTGAGCCTATGGAAATGCCTTTATAAAGTGAAGGAAATAATAGAGAATCAAGCCTTCTATTTCCCACATTCTTTATAATTTCTAAACCAATTTTTCTTTGAAGGGGATGGGCCGAGAGCTTCCTGTGCTTTTATGAAGAAATTACCAAGAAGCAGACAATTCATCTCAAAACAACAAATCACTTGCAGTTCACATACCTCAGACACACTCTTTCAAACTTTTGCAAAATTTAATAGAGTTAATGCAGGACTTTAAAATACAAAACCTGTGGCATTCAGAAAAAAAATAGTGAAAATGTAAGCACTAGTTTCTATCTATTAAATGCAAAATATATAGAAGATATAAATCAATATAACATCAAGTATTTATGTGAGTGTATGAAATAAATATTTGGAAAAACCTATTTAGAGAACTGTTAAGATGAGTTTACATAATGAGGCTGTTAAAGAGTAAATTAAAAAGCAAGCAAAAAAAATCAAGCTAAAAATAGCATTATGAAACACAAATTTTAGCTCTAAATGTATGTTAGCCTTTCTGGTATCTTTTTATGCTATTATACCAGAAGATTCATACAGCAGCATTGATTTTTGAGGGCAAATATTTGCGGAATCATCTAGAACAGGTGGTTTAACTGGAAATAACCATTGAAAAGCATGTTTTTTCAGATTTCATTTGGCAGTTCTGACATATCTGATGAATCAACATATTCATATGAATTACGAGATCTGTTCTATAGAAAACTTTTTTTGAAGGTTCTAGTGGAAAATTCATCTAAAACAGTAACAAAAAAATAGCCAGGCAACATTATGTTTTCATCTGTTTTCACAAAAAATCCCCCCAAATGCAATGCTACCTTTCTAAATAAATAAAGGAAAACAATTTTTCAGAAAGACATGCAGAATCATAGCTCAGAATAATCGTACTGAGTTCATCAGAAAATTATATTTAAATATTTCACATTTGAAATATATATTTTTTTTAATTATTATTACTTTTTATTTACCTACACACTGTATGCTTGACAATGGTATAAGAGTTCTGGTCAGCTGTATTATTTGCTTTTAGTACCATTTGTCTTCCAACAACTTTCTATTGCTTTTGTTCCAACATCATTTCCAAGTGAGACAAATTGTCTTCCCATTTTATTTGAAAAAAAATTATTATTAGAGGAAGAAGCTTGCTAACAATCGCAGTTAATGTGAACATATATCTGCATATAATCTTGGTAAGCACATGAAGATACCTTACTTATGGAAAAAAAAAGTACTTGTAGAAGCAAAATTATCTTTAGACTTTGGGTCTAGAAACTTTTACACCAAACCCTTGGTTTCTAGCCATTTCAATTACAGCTAAACAAACAGATGCAGAAAAATTAATGTAATAGCGTTGGATAATAGAATAATTCAGGTTGGAGAGGACCTCAGGAAGTCTCTACTTCAACCTCCTGCTCAAAGCAGGGTCAGATATGAGGTCAGAACAGATTGCTCAAGGCTTTATGCTGTTGGGTCTTGAAAACCAGGAATGGAGACTTCACAACCTCTAAGAACAACCTGCTCTGGTGCTGGGCTGATTTCATAGGGGAGAAGTTCTTCTTTACAAGCCAATCTGAACCTCTCTCCTTTCAATTTATGGCCATCGTCTGTCATCTTCCTGTCAGATCCTGGCTCTCTTTTTTGTATATTGTCAAAACATCTCTTTTCCAGGTTAAATGAATTTGCTATCTAAAATGAACCTCAGCAGAGTGGCTATAAAAATTATACACTTTGTTGCTTTTACACACACATATGGCATATGTATAAGCATAGGTCCAAGTCCCAAGTACCTCTTGCTTCCTAAAACAAAACTTTATTTTCCCAGTTAATAAACAAGCAACAAACGGAATCTAGCCATTCTTCCAGTAATGTGTGAATGTTGCTGATAAAAAAAGCGCAACAAAAGCCCAAAGAAAACTACCTAAATATAAAAGTCTAAAGAAGCTTAGCACTGTTCACTGAAGGATAAAAGATGTATCTGATGGCTTTTAAGATGAGAGGCCATCTCTTTTTAGCAACAGTAAGTCTGCTTCACAGCCCTGGGAAGGAATTGTGGTACACAGGTAACAGTATTCATCTGTTCTTTCATAGTATCATACCTTTGATGACTAGACTGTAGCACCTACACAGAGCAAGTATTTCTGTGTACTGTTAGAAAAGAAATACATACCTCTGAGGCATAATTCATTCAAGCTGTCTTAGAGATCTGCCTTATAGATGTCAGGTGAATCCAGGCTGGGGAGTATATAACATATATAGGTAGTATCCACACGTACCATCTACATGCATAAACAGGAGCCTATGACATGATATATGCAATCAGAGGCAAATTTCAAGACCAAGTATAAAGTGTACCACATTGTTTTATATCCATCAACATAAATATGATTCCATGAAATATGACAGTGGGCAATATACAGTGCATCTTTCTATCCTCAAAAATTAGCTTTAAACAGGAAAACAATTCAATTTAATTTGGAATGCAAATTGCCTAGAGATCTGGAATGGATACCGTGCAACAAACTCAGCGGCATTTATTTAATCTCATTTTCTCCACAAATTTAATTCTGTGTAACTGTTAAATTTAAAAAGATATATTAGTAAGACAGCAAATATAATTACGTAGTACATAAAAACCTAACAGGGCTACTATTTCTATAAGTTAGTAATGATTTATATTTCCTTTTTGTTTTCTATTGGAACGTAACACATATAATTTACAGGACTGATGCTGCATGCTCTTTAGTTCTAGACAAAACATGATTTCCATATATATGTGGATATATAAAAATAAATTTTATTAAAAAATAATGTGCTTATTTATGTAAGACTGGGACCACCTGGTTTTCTGGTATAGAAGCTGAATCACAGAGTAAACAATGACTCTGAATCCAAATGAAAGTAACTCATTCTTCTGAACGAAACAGCCTACCAAAATATTTTGATATAACTCAGTTTTAGTTTCAAAGGAATGTGATGTATTATATACATACTTTTATAATGCCACACATTGCATTAATTTTTCCCAATCTGAGTCTACTTCGTCTGTTACGGTATCTGGCAAGTGACCTCCCTGTTTTTATCTTGACCCACAAGCTTTTCCATCTTATCCTCTCAAACAGTTCTGCTGAGAAGGGAAAGTGAATGAGTTGCTGGTAGAAATCTTGCATGCAGTCGGGCTTGACTATCACACCTTCACAAAGAGGCAAAGGCAGCCCCCTTTCTTCTCCCAGCTGCAGTCTGGCAGTGGCTCACAGACGTCTCCAAATCCACACACCCAGAGGGCCATGGTTTGTCAGGCAGTGGCAAGTGGGGGGTGTCACCCCTTCCCCGGTGGAGCCACCCCAGAGCTGAAGCTGGAGCAGAGCAAGCAGCAGCCACTGGCCCCAGCACAGGGGATAAACCAGCCACACCCAGGTCAGGCCATGGGGAGGTTGAGCCTTTGCACTGCTGGGTCAGTGCACAGCTGGGTCATCCCCCAGCTAAGAGCAGAAACTGTATTGACCGGACTACAGTCAAATTTTCCACATAGATATGTTTCTTTTTTCATAATCCTTGTATTTTTCTCCTTATCTCTTCTATTTCCATTATATCCTTTCTGAGATGCCATAACATAAATGATACTTCATATCAAAGATGTGGACTACCACAGCATCAGACAACTCAGTTATACAATGACACACTAAGATGTAATTCCTATTCCTTTTGTAGTGATTTCTAAAATTCTGCTTGCTTTTTTGGGCTATTGTTACTTTTGACTCTGACAGACCTATTCATAATGGATCGAGGAAATCACATAGGAATGTTACTAAGATATTTAGCGTATGTTCAGTTCATCATGTATGTATAATGGTAATTGTTTTTCCTCATATAAATAGCTTTACGCCAATTCTAAATTTAATTGGACATTTTATTACCCAGTTATTCAGCTGTCATGAGATCTTCCTACAACTCTTCATAGCTACCCTTAGTTTTTCTAAACTGAACAATTTTGTACTAATGATCCTTGCATTTTCTACATAATTTTCAAGTCATTCATGAGAGAATAATTTTTCATCTCTGCACACCAATTTGTCTATTCAGTCCTTGATATTCCTATTTAACCAACTATGAACCTATTCAATAATCTTTCCTTATTGTTATGAATCCTCTTTAATGAGATTATTTTGTTTCTTTTATACTTTTAATTATTAAATATTTATTGATCAGTATTATCATTTACTTCTTCAAGAACATTGATAGGTTGGTGAAGCATTACTTTCTATCACCAAAACTGTATGGATCTTCTCATTATATCATGTGTATCCGTGCATCTACTGATACTGCTCTTTATTATGGCATCATTATCTTGCTTGTAGTAGAGTTAGATTTATTCATCTACATTTCCTAAAATCATTGCTAGAGGCCTTTCTAAAAACTGGTGTCAGTTTAAATTTTCAGCTTACATTCCTTTGGTATTGAGACTGATTTAGCCAGATAGCTACAAAACCATAGTCAATCTTTCAGCAATTTCATACGTGAGTTTCTCTGCAAGTCCTAGATGAATATCATGTGTCTCTACTGATTTATTATTTGCCATAACAATTTTTCCTAGAATTTCTTATCTTGACAGTTCAACTTGAGATCATTCCACAATTTATCCACTCAATTTATCTGAACTCACTTCAGCACCTCAATGTCTTTTTGAAGTGAGGGGCCCAGGATTGGACCCAGGATTGGTCACACCTCACCTGTGCTGAGTACAGAAGGAAAATCACTGTCCTGCTCCTGCTGGCCATGCTATTTTTGATACAATCCAGGGTGCCACGGACCTTGCAGTCACCTGAGCACACACTGGCTTATGTTAAGCAGGCTGTTGACCAGCATCCTCAGGTCCTTTTCTGCTGGACCCCTTTCCAGCCATTCTGTCCCCAGCCTTTAGTGGTGGTTGTTGTGATCCAAGTTCAGGACCCAGCACCTGGTCTTGTTGAACCTCATATTGTTGATGTCTGCTTATTGATCCAGCCTGTCCAGATGCACAGACTTACTGAGGGTGCACTTGATCTCCTCATCCAGATCATCACTGAAGACATTAAACAGGGCTGGCCCCAGTGCTGAGCCCTGTGGAACCACACTGGTGACTGGATGCCAACTGGATGCGGCACCGTTCACCATCACGTTCTGGGCCTGGCCATCCAGTTTTTAACCCAGTGAAAGATCACACATGTCCAAGCTGTGGGCTGCCAGCTTCTCCTGGAGAATTCTGTGGGAGAGTATCAAAGGCAGCATACCGACATTCCAAAACAAATATGGAGAAAAAAAACACAGGAAACAAACTCTGCCAATTACACAAATTAATGGTCTAGCAAGAAACTTAAGGCACCACTTTGTGGAAAATCAACCTTGATTCAGCCTTGGTCAAGCTGGGCAGCTGGCAATAGTCTGTGCTGGTATGCTCAGGGAGACTTGGGCACTGTGTTTGCTAGAGAGCACAGAAGTGGATTGGCCAGTGAGTAAGGGACACATGGGACAGGCAGGAGGGTCTAGGATCTGGGCAGGAATGCCAGATGGACAAAGATCCTGAGCTCAATGCATGTGCTTCTGAACCAGGAGTGTTTTGTGTGCACTTCTGTCTCTGCCAGCCCAACAGTAGGAGAGGAAATGACTGTCTGTGTTTATGTATTTAGGTGTTATTGAAAGCAATACCTTGTTTGTGGTAATCTGTGTGACCAGCCACGCCAGTATCCTCTGTGTGTGTGCCTCTGGGACACGTGCACATCTTCACTGCTGATTGAATCTGCACACAGGGAAGAAACAGCTGCATTCTTCAAGATACCCAGGTCCCCGTGGCATTGTCCTGGGCTGTGTGGCCAGGCAGGAAGGATCAGAGCAGCTGGGAAAGACAGCTATGCTCCTAATATCTCTTAACATTCTTAAGTGGCACCACTTCTGCTTTGTGAATTTTGGCAGGTTTTTTGTTGGGTTTCTATTTGTTTGGCTGGGGTATTTAAGCCAGCTTCCACTGCTCTAGTGTTTTTTTTGGAAAGGGTGTTTTTTAATTGTAACTGGCAAGTGATGCATTGTATGTGGGCCTCTGGTTTGGTACTTTTTGATGTCCTATTTCATTATCTAGTCTTAACAAAACCAGTCGAAATAATGGAAATAGCAGTGTAGACCTAGGCATAGTTAAAAAATCTAAAGGGAAGCTGCAGTGCACTTTCTTTCATAAAACACTCCAAAGTTTTCCAACAAAAATATATTTATTAGAAATGAAAGATAAGTATTGGAACTCAGTTTGAGACTAAAAGCTACTATTTAGGTCACTCTTAACAATGCATTCTTATTTAAATTCCTGTTTTAAACAAGGGTATCCTGTGTAGGAAAAAAAAAAAACAAAAACACAAACAGTGGCTCAGTTCATTTATTTTAGCATTGACTTTTGATGTCATACTGATGATTTAATAAAATTATCTTTTACAAAGGCCGGATTCAGATCTACAGAGGTGGATGGCAGAAGAGGAAATCTAAAACTTTTTCCAAAGCCCTGTAACATTATAAACTCTTAAACTGTTAAATTAAAGGGTCAATTATTGTGGATTTGGAGAAGAATGAAAAGAACCCAAACATACATGCTAAAACCATACAGGAAATAAAACCTAAATTTTGTATATTTCAATGACTATGTAAAGGCATTTTTTTAAGCAAATAACATGATTTTCCAAAAGATGCCTCATTCCTGTTGATCTTCAAATGTGAATCAGTAGTTCTGCATTTTTAACCAACAATTTAAATTAAGAAATCTTTTTGTTTTGTTTTTCTTTGTTTTTGTCATTATTTCTGTCTTACACTAAAAGATAAATGCTTTTGAATATGATATAGAAGATGACACTGTAATTTTGCAAATTTGGTGTGTCCCAATACTAAGTTTTACACAGTCAGAAACCTTCAGTGGAATTATTTTTATCAGACAACTTTTGATATCAGGATTTTATTTTCAGTATCCCTACAGCATGATGAATTTAAACTGTATGTGGTGTACAGCATGTGGTAAAGAACTTTAGCAGAAGATGACTTTCAGCCCCAAGTACTTAAGCTACTCAGAGGTTCTCCTAGCCATTATGATAAAAAAACTATACGAAGTCTAGGTTTTTCCAAAGCCAAGAACCATCAAAATTACTTTTTTGCCTGTGGATTAGTTCTTTTTTTAATGATACACTGCATATCTTTGTCAGTAACTTCTCTATTTCACACTTAATTTCCTTCATAACTCTCAAATGAATATTATCTGGTTTTAGTGATTTACTACACTTAATTTTTTAAGTTGCTCTATAACTTCCTCCTCGGAGGCTATCATTTTGTTAAGGCCACAGTATAATTTCCCATGAAAAGTGCCCTTGGAAGAATGATTTCCCTAGATAGTAAAGATGGATGCAAAAAATTAATTTAACTCCTCTGCTATTTTACCATCCTCTGTAATTGTTCCCCTCACTCCTTATTCCAGTGACCTGTATCTTCCAACCTTTTATGTGCAGCATAATTTTTTTTATTATTTATATTGTTATACCTACCAGTGTACTGTGAATACTGTGAAGTACATCCTCTGGGATGGGCCAGCGGGGGAGCTGCTGACATCCCCAGACAGAGACAATGCCTGCAAACCTTAGCCCTTTGTGCCCATGGGGATGGTGGGGATGGCGGCTGGATAGGGAGAGAACCCAACACAGAGACCTCACTCCGCTGGCAAAGGGGATGGAGGATGCAGCAGTTATTTTGTGCAACAGTTCACCCCATTCTTTTCCTGAGGATTTTACTATGCTAGACAATTGGGACTTTGCAAATATGAAAATGTTAACAGGACCAATAAGCATCTGTTATCCTTGCCTACCTGGTGTGGTCCCTTTGGCCCATAAAATCCTTAAGGCCCTACCCTTATCATCTCTGTCTTTTCATCAGTTGAATATGTGTATTTGGTATCTGATATTAAGGACAAGAAGATCTGTGTGGGTTGCAGGATGGGACGGACAGCCTGATGATACATGTACACTACCAGCCAAAACGCTAAAATTAGATCTGGAAAAATATCTCTATGAACAGTGTGGCTTCAACATGGATATAAATACCAGTGGTCATTATGTCATGTTTCCTTTATGCAGGGAAACTCTGTCCACTCTTGGGAACCTGCTTTTAATCCTTAAGCAGTAGATACAGCATATTAATTTCTGCTGGCTTCATAGTTCTCTTCTTATGCATCTCCGTCAGAAGGGGATATTAATTACTGAGTATGAAAATAAGAATCAGATAGGCTCATGACAGCATGAAAAATTAATTTCATAGATTACCATGAAATCCTGTTGAAGATGTGAAATTAATTGAAGTCTCTTGACAGGTTCAAGCTATAAAGAAATTAGAAATTTTGAAAGAGAAAGAAACTGGGGGAAGATTGAGTCTCATGGATATGATTGTAACATTTAAATTAGGATTATATGAAGGAAAATATAGATAAATCCTTTAGCTGCTTGCCTCAAAACACAGTTGGACAAAGTCCCAGACAGTCTGATCTAAGCAGATCCTGCTCTCATTATGGATTTGATAAACAGACCAGATAAACACTATTAGTCTCCTCTAGTCCATATAGTTTTATTGGTTTATGCTATTGTTACAAGACTATTTTTTATTTCTTTTCACCTAAATAACATTTAGAGAAACACAGATGGTATATTACTGGGTGTGGTCCTTCCTGATAGAAACAAATACTGCTGCTGGTTTTATTAACACCCTCTGAAAAAAGGAAAGGACAGGCCATTCCAGAAAAGTATTTCCCTATTGTGCAAGTGTTAAATAAAACTCCCAACAATAACAAAACAAACAAGCAAAAAACCAAACAAGCTTAGAAAAATCATAGATTTTTCCTGTAAAAATAATACTGTTAATATAAAATAAATAATACTGTTAATAGCTTTTTTTGGTCAAAATATTTTTTTATTTGTTTATAATAGACCTATTTAACATTAATTTATGACTGGTGAGCTGAACAATTTTCTGTAAATGATAATTCTGTAATCTTTATTATCAACCTAAATCACCCACTGGATATCCCCTTCCTGACACATGAGATTTGAACAGATTCAATTGCATTTCTGCAATAATTACTATACTATTAAAACAAATATAATTTCATTGCTAATAGAAAACTTATATCATAAAAGTCAATCTGGTCCTTCTAAAGACAGCATTGGATTGTAAATCAGCCATATACACTGTATTTTTGGTTATCATTAATAAGTTATTAAGTGGAATTGAAAAATTGTTCCTGGCATCCTGTATGATGAATGTCAAGCACAAAATCCATTGCGTCCAATGGTCTTAATCTTGTCTTTAATGGATACTGCTAACCATAGTGCAATATGTGATATAATTTATTGTCAGTCCAATGCCAAAGAGATAACAGGGTTTTCCTCTGAATGACTGAACAACCAAAGCTTTATGGCATGACAAATGGTGGAGCACAGAGCAGGAAAGTCAAAAGACAATGCAAGGCTTTCAAAAATAACTATTTTCCTACTAGTTTAATGCATGTACATTTATTAAAATGAAAATAAATTCAAAATAGATGACAAGGCAAAACAGGTATTTTAATAACACAAAATAACTGTAATGTAAATATTCCAGATAACAGCAAAATGAGCAACATATTTCAGGTTTCTCCCAGATGGGAGGCAGTTGTATTCTGTCAAACACAGACTTTGAGAAATACATAAAAATATTGGAGGAGGACGGAAAGCCCTTAACCTGCTTCTCCCAAAGCCAAAGTTTAAATATTTCTTAGGGCTTTTTAAAATACAATTTTCAACTTAAAAGAACAGCAACTGAAGAATAGTAGACAAAGTTTGATGTCTCTAAGATCTACACTGAAAAAGTACTTCCGGAAATATTTTTTCTCTGTATCAGTTCTTGGTAGAGTTGGTGATATGTATTTCATATCTACCTCAAACTCAATATTTGATCAAGATTTCTGAAGAAAAAAGAGACTTCACAGAAAGTATCCAACTCCAAGGGACATTTGATGTACTAGTAACTCTGCCATTTGCAGCTGTATGGGCACATAGGAAGTTTCACTTTGGCAACAAGAAAGAGGCAGTGTCACAAGAAATGCAATACTATAAAAAGATAGTTATTTTTGTGTCATTTGGATAATTGTAGTAGCAGTACTAGTCAGTATTCATTGTCTTACTAGCACTGATGCAAGGAAATGCAGGAAAATTGGCCCTGCTGGGTGAGTCCAAGGGTGTAGGGGAAAAGCGTGAGCGCAGCATTAAACAAGATTCAGCAATGCTGCTGCCACAATCAAAAGGAGTTTTTCTTCAACATTGGTGGGTAATCTGCTGAGTGTGATAAACTTTGAGAGAGATGGAAAAGTCTATTTGGATTTACATCCATCTATAAAGAAAAAAAATCAAAAGGGTAAGTTCTCTTGTATTAGACATTTGCAAGCATCTCTAAGACCATGTAACCAAGCAATGTGTATATACCAGCACATGCAAGTGAGAAGACAAAAGCACTGAGTATATTAGCTCATTATACTTCTGTCCAGCATTTACATTTAGGTCTTGTCCAGGATTTTTCTAAGTAGAGCAAAATGTTATGTCTGAATTATTGCAGATCCAGTTTATATATATTCTAGAAAACTCTTATTCATAGTGGTGCTTGTGGGGCTGTTTTAATACATACTTTAAAACGAAGTTTAAATATACCTTTGGGTAAAATGAAAGACATAGATTAAAACAAAATTATTGATCTAATTTCCCTTATCCTTTTTTGTTTAAAAAGAGGAATATAAATGTAAATGTGAAAAAAAATTACTTCTTAAAAGCCTACTAAACTTTAAGCTGCTAATGTCTAACTTTTCTAATCACAGTTTAATCAAGTCAATTATCTGGTGCAAGTTAAAATGCCATTCAGTTTCTCTCTTACATCATGTTTTCCAGCCTGTTATTTCAAGAGTTACAGAATTTAGATAGATTACAGCATTTATTGGTACAAGTCTGATATATTATTTTCAAATTAAACATATATAAGTTTTAACTGGCATCTATTCCACTCAGTATCCACTGTAATACTGGTCTTTATGAAGATCATAACAAAATGTGACAATGGAGCATGATAATTTTTATAATGTGATTATGAAGCAAAGAAATGCCGGAACAGCTACTTTTCCTTATTTTTGGGTGGGTTTATTTTAAATTTTAAGCAATAATATTGTTCTTTATACCTTGAACAGCTAAAAAAACCAAATAAATTCAGATTTTATGAAATTTCAGTGATTATTTTCCATTTCATATCCTTTCATACTCTTCTGTTGGTGGGGTACTGCTGGGGCAAAGCAGATCCCTGTAGAACTTATTCTAACAAAATTACAGTGTGCACAATGCAGTGTAATGCATTGTTAATTCAGTGATGGGTAGCAGAGTCATGAAAACACCCTTACATTTGCAGAAGTTCTGTAGAGTTTAAGCAGATAATGCCACTGCTAAGGATCCTGAATCACATAGGAAATGAAGCTCATTAAAACTATTCACAAATGATATTAGGGGATTTTTTTTCTGTCAATCACTGAATAAGTTATTTTTAAAATATATTTTCCTCATTAATTGCGTACTTCTGAGATGAAAATATTTAATGCTTTTGCTGATTCATTGTGGCATTCAGAACTCTTTGGTAAACCCATTCTGTGAGAAACTATTTCAACTCCTTTTTAACGTTTGGTTGTTTTGGGGGTTTTTTTTACTAAGCTCTAATCTGCTCTGAGTTGCTTATTTAATTACAATTCATATAGAAAAAAGTAAAATTTGATTCTACACTACATCATTATGTATTTCAATTATTCGGGAGATTAATACCATTCTTCATAGTGGAAAATTGAAAGGGAGCGACATTCAGTATTTAATACAGATTATTTGTTTCAAATTTGATTAATAGAGCTAGATTTTTTTACATACAGATTTCATCTAATTACTTTAGAGTAAGACTGGTTTTATTGCAATAAACCTACAATAGCATGTATTTTTTTAAACTTGGTAAAACACAACTTATATTTCTTGTTTCTTGTGGCATGATTTACATGAAATGAATATTTGCTCTTTCATTCTCTGCTATGCGTTTTTTGATACTAAGAGGTAGTTCTGCAAGTAAAGATGAACACATACATGTCCTTTTTCTTATTCAGTGCACAAACAGAAAGCTTTGTTTTAAACAATAATTTAGTTCTGGTAAAAAGGGAAAACATCAGTCATTCATCAGGGTTCTAAGTAGGGAAAACTTTTTCTGTTTCCCTAATTTATAAATGCTCTGGAATAAGGACCAAACAAGGACACAGTCAGCTATTCGTACAGGCCTATCTATTTTAAAAAATATGTCCAAGGCCATGTTGAAAAGAATAGCAAAATCACTTAGCAAAAGTGGGGGAGGCAGGAAGGCTGAAGGGAGAACAATGAAAATCACCACTCCCACCAAAACCAACAAAGAAATTCCAAACTAATAGATGAAATTAAAAATAGATAAATGTAAGTAGTAAAGATGGATAAGTAAAACCCTTGCTTCACATATGAAGTGATGGTCACTGACTGACCACTGTCATTCTGATTCAAATATTAGTTTCTGATACTTCTGTGAAAACATCAAACTTAGTGCTTGGTGCTCATGAGTGATTTCAATTAACTGGACATTTTGGGAAAAAAAAAAAAAACAGCAGTGAGCAAGTCTTCCATCAGGTTTCTTGAATGAATTGAGGACTGTTTCCTACTGCAGGTACTGGATGATGTGACCAGGATCCGCCCACTGCTGGATTTCCTGCTCACAAACTGAGAAGTCTTACTTGGCAACATGACTACCATCTGTATCCTTGGATAAAGAGGTGACAACACTCTTGATTGAACTTAAGATCTGGCTAGAAAGCTGTGTCCAGAGAGTTACAGTCAGTGCCTTTATTTCCAAGTGGGGATCAGTTAACAAGTGTCTCACATGGGTTCATACTGAGATGAATACTATTTCATATCTTCACCAATGACATAGACATCAGGAACAAGTGCACCAAGCTTTGTGCAGACCAAGCTGACCAGTGCTGTTAGAACCATGGAAACAATATATTCTGAGTTGAAAGGGACTCACAAGGATCACTGAGTTCAGTTCCTTGTCAGGTTCAGTATTGGGGCCAGTCCTATTTAATGTCTTTATTGATGATCTGGATTAAGGGATTTAGTACACACACAAAAACTTCATGGATGACACTAAATTGGATAAGAATGTTGATCTGATGAAGGATAGGGAGGCTGTGCACAGGCATCTGGACAGGTTGGATGGATGGGCTGTGGCCAACAGTGTGAGAGGTTCAACAAGACCAAGTGCCAGGTCTAGCACTTGGGTCACAGCAATCCCCTGCAGTGCTACAGGCTGGGGACAGAGTGCCTGGAAAATTGTCTGGTGGAAAAAGACCTGGGAATGCTGGTCAACAGCAGCTGAACATGATGCAGAGTGTACCCAGGTGGCCAAGAAGGCAAATGACACCCTGGCCTGCATCAGCAATAGTG